>PVHP010005496.1:0-65075 GCA_004024765.1 Zapus hudsonius
AGAGAGAGAGAGAGAGAGAGAATGGGTGTGCCAGGGCTTCCTGCCACACCAGCACTGGGGTTTGAACCCAGGGACTCACACATGCCCTCAATCTAAATTCAAGTGTAATCTGTCAAGATTAGGCTTGGCTGTGGGTGACAAGAACTACTCCAAAGAGGAGAGTAGTGTCATAAGCTAAATAGAAGGTTATTTCTCTCTCAAACAGTCAAGAACCTGCAGTGGAACCCTGGGCTGGAATAGAGATTTCTCAGTCAACACCAGCGTCCTGCCTGCTATACTTGTCAGGCATGTCCATTTTATGGGCCAAATTGGTGGTTTAGGTAGAGCTGCTGTGAGGGGAAAGACATAAGCATCCCCCCCACACCCCAGGAGGCCACTTCCCAGAATTGTGTATTGCACTGCAGTGCTGTGGCCCCAACTAGGAAGGAGACTGACTACCTTCCGGCAGCCATGGCCAGCTACAGCTCAGAGGTCAAGGGAACTAGTCCCTGAGGATAGACAGCAGCCCATGCCCCAGACCTCCGAATGGGTCAGCTGCCGTGACCTTGCCAGCTGCCCTGTGAAAGGGGATCCCTTCTCCCATTATATGGATGAGGAAGTTGAGTGAAGAGAGAGAGAGAGGCCGGCTTAGCATCTTCTCTCTTCTCTCTCTCCTTTGCTAGCTCTGCCTTTGATGTCGAAGACCCAGAATTGCTCTTGAGTATTTTCGTGTTTTTTTTTTCTTTTTGGCTTTTTGAGGTAGGGTCTCACTCTAGTCCAGGCTGACCAGGGATTTACTGTGTAGTCTCAAGGTCGAATCCTGAGTGCTGAGGTTAAAGGCGTGCATCACCACACCTGTCTTTATTTCTTTTTTCTTCTGGAGACAAAGTCTTAATACATAGCCCAGGCTGGTTACTTCGAGCTCTTAATCTCCCTGTCTCAGCTTCCCAAGTGCTAGGCTTCAAGGTATGCATCACCATTCCCAGATCCTTAAGTTATTCTTACCCAGGAGGGTCATTTCTCTCTCCTCTGAGGGTTTAGGTCACTGGCAACTTGAGCCATCCCAAGAGACCGAGAGGATGCCCTTCCTTTTCTCCCCCACAGATCTCCCTGTGGGCTGGTGGTGCCTCGGTGCCCAGCAGAGTCAGCAGCAAGGTCCAAAGCCTTGTTTCCTTGGAAGACTTATGAGTCTCTTTTGGACTGGGCCTATTTATTATTGATGTGGCTTCAGACCTAGGAAAATGTGGGCTCTGTGACTCAGTGCTCCTGAAAAATGTGCGAACCTTTGTGTTTGCACAGCCCATCTGTAAAGCAGGGCTAAGCCACGTCCTTCAGCTCTCTCAAGGGTTTCTTGATGGATAGTGAGTGAAAAAGCTCGGGTAATGTGTTCGGAGAGACTTGGGGAGAGTTTCTGCCCAGAACAGGGTGCCCCTATGTGATCATGGCCAGGGGAAGGGCAGAAGTGGAGGACACTGGCTGGGGAGGGGGCAGTGTTTTAGTCTGGAATGTTCCCTGTTCACTAGTGGAGCATGTAGGAACTCTCAGATGATCCCAACCATGGAGAATTAAGAATGGTCCCCAGCACCAGTGGAAGGAGGGAGGAGGGACAAAGGAGTGTGTGTGTGTGTGGGGGAATATGAGCAAAATAGAATGATATATATGTATGAAAAGGTCATAATGAAACCCATTATTTTATATGTTAACTACGAAATATGATAGAGCATATTTAAAAATGCATCAGGGAACAGCTAGGAAGTAGTTAAAGGCACTTGCTTGCAAAGCCTGCCAGCCAGGCTTTGGGATTCAATTCCCAAGCCATGAAAATTGGATACAAAAAGTGGCAAAAAGCCATTCCTTTAATCACAGCACTTGGGAGGCAGAGGTAGGAGGATCGCCATGAGCTAGAGGCCACCTTGAGACTACATAGTGAATTTCAGGTCAGCCTGGGCTACAGCAAGACCCTACCTCAAAATAAACCAAAATAAATAAACAAACAAGTGCCACAAGTGCCTGGTATTCATTTGTAGTGGCAGAAGCTCTGGGGTATACATTTTTTGGAGGAAGGGTCTGACCCTTCTGAGGAAGGAGCCCCTTCCCCATCACTAGTTCCCCGTCCCTCAGTTCCCCTTTTAGCTCTGGATTTAGGACCGCCTCTAGTGATGTGGTGCAGCCTGTCTTCCTACATGAGCACAGCCTCAGGCAGGCAGGGAGCCAGCCTACCTTGTTTCCAGTACCTGGAAGAGGGCAGCCTTGGCTTGGGTTACCCTAGATGCTATCCGGAAGACAAGAATTTACGTGTGACCACTTAACATGGGAAGCAATAGGGGAAGGGAGAGGTAGCCTGGGAAAGGGAGGTGGCAGTTAAAGGAGCCCTCTCACAAGGACTCCACTTGTCTTGCAGTGTGGGAGCCCAGCAGGTAGAGTCACTGGCTTCAGCATTATCCTCCCCACAGGGAGACACGTTTGGGGTATTTAAACATCAGCTCCCAGGAGATGGCTCAGCAGTTAAAGATGCTTGCTTGCAAAGCCTGTTGATCCAGGTTCAAGTCCCTAGCACCCACATAAAGCCAGACATGCATTTGTTTGTAGCAGCAAGAGATCCTGATGCACACACTCTTGTGCACACACTCGCACACGCGTGTGCATGCATACACGCACCACAAATAAATAAATACCAGCATAAACACTGGCTGAGCACTGTTCTTGGGACCTTTGATTTCCAGCATTGCTGTCCACACAGGTGAGTGGCCTCCATATTTCAGAGAAAGGCCTTACGTGAATTCCCGTGGGCGCTGGCTGTTGGAAGTTGGGCTTGTTTTCATGACAGAGGGATGACTGCATGGGGCTCCAGGACTCACAATCAGTTAGCACAATGCCCAGAGATAGACGTAGCCTTCCTGGGAATGCTGTCGTAGCAACGAAGAAACATCTGATTTCCCTTCCTGTGTCATTTGTTGTGATGGGACTACACATCAGTGGGCCGCTCAGTGTCAACCTGAATGATATCAGTCACAGAGGACATGGAGCAGGTGACCGATGGTGTCTTCCGAGCACACTTGCCGTCCCCCTGCCAAGGAGAAGACAGCTGAGAGCCCTGAGACAGCAGCCTTGGGAGGGAAGATGCACGCTGGCATGGCGGGGCCTGAGCATGCCAGTCTTGAAAGAACCATCTTGGCTTTTGATCTGTGAAGAGCCTTGTGCCCTGGCAGATGGTTTCCCACCTCCTTCCGTCCCTCCCTGGCAGCCTCAGGAGGCAGGTCGGGTAGGGTAGTTTGTGGGGGTGGGGAACCTCTGCTCTCACTGGCAGGTGCACGTCGTCTCTGGCAGCTAATTACTTAGGATGGATGATTCTGACTGGGGTGGAAGCCCCTCTGCCTGCTCCCCTCCCTCCAGCTGGGACAGAACAGGTGGTAGAGAGAGCAGAGGGCTTAGCGTCATGGCACAGCTGGTTGTGGGGGCCATTTATCACTGGGGGTGTTTATGCCCCACCTGGGGCCAGAATCCAAGCAGAACAGGTGGTACACCAAGAGGCAGGGAGAAAGAGAGGTGATGGGAGTTAACCCTTCTGGCACTGTCTATGAGGGGAGCCTGGCCTTGGCACCTGCCAGAGGGTGGCCCAAAGAAGCAGAAGAAGGTAAATTGCAAGAGGCATTTGAACTTTTAAAAGTTATTTGTTTATTTTATTTATTTATTTGCAAGCAGACAGATAGAAGAGAGACAGAGAGAATGGGTGCATCAGGGCCTCCAACCACTGCAAATGGGCTCCAGATGCATGCATCACTTTGTGCATCTGGCCTTATGTGGCTACTGGGGAGTCAAACCTGGGTCATTAGGCTTTGCAGGCAAGCGATTTAACTGCTGAGGCTGCTCTTCAGCCCTGCAGTTCAACTTTTCTCTGTGCCTTTTTTCCTCACCATGCCTGCTTTTATTTAGTGCTGAGGATCAAATCTAAGACTTCATGCGTGCTAGACAAATATTCTACATCCCCAGTCCACATTACCCTATGTCCAGGATATTTGGAGACTGAAATTATGGCTTTAGCTGGAAAGCTGACTAAGTTTGGCTGTGGGTGACAGCAGGGTAGGTATGGTATAAAGCCCTGCTCTGGAGCATTGCAGAGGCTCTGGTGTGCACACTCATCCTGGACAATGTCCAACAACCACACTCACAAACCTTGGCTGTTTAATAGCTGGTTCCTTGGAGCGGATGACAACCACCTCCTCGTATATAATGCTGGCGGGTCATGTAGCATCTGACGTACTTACTCACCCTCTGTGTGTGGACAATGCTTCAGGGATACCAAGCCAATTCCCGCTGCTCTCCCTAGCACATAGAAGTGGGACAAGACTATCCCAGCTAGCAATGGAGTTGCTATGACAGCGACTCACCAGGATGGTGTGAGGCAGGGGGCCTCTCTAGAACATTCTCTGATGTCCACTGGTGAGTGTATAAAGGCGTGGAACCCACTTACGTTCTCACTGAGGACTGAGGCCTTGGGCAGTCCAGTCTTGCTGTCTGCCTGCGGTGACAGTGTCTTTTCTGTCCTTTCTGGAATTCTCATGTATGCTGTCCACTCTTCTGTTATTCCTTCCCTTCTGTCTCCCAGAGACCTATACCCACGGCCTGGGCAGGCACCACATGGGCATTACCAAATCCTCAAGATGGCCTTTGAAACTGGCTCTATCTCATTATTGGAGGTCGGTATTATAGGAGGGTCTAGGCATCATGTGTGCTGGGGTTCCCTCGACTGCCAGTCCTTGGTTCACACAGGACTAAATGGCCCCCAACCATCTTTTCCCTAGCAGAAACCTCTTCAAAACAGCATGCTGAGGGCTGGAGAGATGGCTAAGTAGTTAAGGCACTTGCCTCCGGTGCCTAAGGACCCAGGTTCAATTCCCCAGGACCCACATAAGCCAGACCCACAAGGTGGTGGCCCTGGTGCTCTTCCCCTCTCTGTATTTCTCTCTGTGTATTTCTCTGCTTAAAAATGAATAAATAAAATATTTTTAAAAGTAAAAGAAAAGCAGATTAAAGAAAAGAAAAGAAAAAACAAACCATGAACGTTTAAAAAAAAAACAGCATGCTGAAAGTCCCGTGTTCCAGGAGGTGTGCATACGAGTGTGCATGTGTGTGTGTGTGTGTGTGTGTGTGTGTGTGTGTGTGTGTAGAACCTCACCTGGGTTTCTTTCTACATGGAGAGTGGAGACAGCTCTCCTACCCTCTCCAAACCCTAAGGTTTAGTTGAGAAAAACATAGCATCTCTGGCTTCAATCCTTGGCATCAAACAAAAATACAAAAAGTAAATAAATAAAGAAAGAAGAGAGGAACCTGGGGGTGTTTTGAGCCACACAAGTTCTATGGATATATTTCGACACCGTGGTTTACAGTAACTGGTTGATGCAGTGAATCTAACCACTTTTTAGGTTTGCATCTGAGAGGTTTCTGGAAAGATCCCGAGGCCCTCAGCAGGGGCTTCTTGTCTCTCTGGGAGGTGTGCAGAGGGACACTCGCATAGCCGTATCATGGTGCACGCACACACAGCTTTACGCTGTTTTCTTTTGCACCTGAATCTTTCAGTCGCTGATGTCTCCAAGCGAGCTGGGCTGTGGCGGGAAGCTGTTCATAATAGATACAAGAGACTTTCTCATAACGAATTGCCGGAGATGGTAATTAGCATTTTAATTTAGCCATTTTCTTCCCACTCACCTTTGGAGACCTGGGTTCGAATCTGAAATTGGGGTCACCAGTGCAGGTCTGCCAGTGTCCTAATCTCCCCCATGGGTGTTCGTCTTTGTCACAGCCCAGGGCTGAAGGCGGCCTGAGGAGGGCACTGTCTGTCCAAGCTGCAAAGCAGCATCATGGAAAATTGCTGGGTGGATGAATGGAAGAGCCGGCTGGGGGGCGTTGGGGGCTGTGCAGAGATGGCAGGGATGGGGGCTGGTGTGGTGGTGGGGGTGTCAGGGTCATGGTAAGAAGGGGTGAAAGTAGTGGGTGGCTTGGGGGGTGAGCAGGGGCTTCAGGGAGCACCCTCAACCCCAAGCTTTTGTCAGTTTTTCTCTTTCTCAAGCACCAGGGTTTTTGATTTTTCTTCCAGTCTAGATTTACTGTTCAACCACCCTGCTGTCTGTGAAGAGGTAAATTACACCAAGTAAAAATCACCGCAGCAGGAGCAGCACTGTGGTCTCAGGTGACGAGGGGCAGTGTGACCTTGGGGGGTATGGAGAGGTGAGGCTCACCTGGGTTCCTGGTGGGGGGGTCTTCCACCTCGACCCCACCTCAGAGGGGAGTTGGTAGATGGTGGTTACCCCTTCTGAGCCCGATTCTGATTTAACAAATCTGCTGCCCATATGGAAATGTGACGGGTTGTTTCCCTTCATGTTGTACCAGGTGGTAACTCAGGGGCCCCACTGATGGGGCCCCATCAGAGCCTCACAGTGAACAGGTGCTGATGGAGAAGGTTGTGTGGGTTCTGAAAGTTTGGTTGTGTGGGTACAGAAGGTGCCAGGCAATGGGTGTCTCTGAGGGCTTAAAGCAGAGCTAACCAAACGGAGAGCCTGTGGGGTTCCTCAGTAGTACAGAGGTGACCAGAGCAGGGGAACCCCTGTTCTCTCTCCTCTCTGGTATTAGCTCCATCCTGGAGGATCTGGGGGATGGAGGTGAGTTGCCTCCACCACAACAAGCTTCTGTTTGTCCCGGAGGTGAAAGGTCAGGTGGTGGCTGTGTTAAGTCACCCCGGGCTCTGATTTCTGGTATTTCCTCCCCAGTCCAGCGCTCCTGGGAGTCACAGGCTGGCTGCCGAAAGCTCCTTAGATATCGTGCTTGGCCAGTGAAATGCTGGCAGATGCGGCCTGAGCAAAAGCTTTACATTTGTGTTTCCATGAGCCTCTGTGTTCTTTAGAGCTCACGAGAAGAGCATGCCCCCAAATATAAGACACATGGAATCGAGCTAACCCCAACCTGTGGCCCAAAACAGACCCTCAGCCGATGGGCTAACGTATACAAGGAGGTTGCTGGATTCCAAGCTTTGACATTCCCAATGCTGGGTAGCACCATCAGAGAGGAAATTGAAGGAATTCCCTTGAAAAGTCACCTTTGCTCTGTGGCATGAAAAACAAGTCTTATCTTTGGATGTAGCTTGACTACATCTCCAAAAAGTCTCCCCCCCCCCACGGTCCCCAGAATGGTGGCCTTGAAACAGCCACAGGACTTTGGACTGGAGACTTTGTTCTCACAGCAAGAGGGCAGATGAAGGCTGGTTTGAGTTGATTTGGCCTTGGTGTGGCTGTCTGACTTGATGACACCTTGTGTAGTTGGCATATTCTTAGGAAACTGTATTTAAATTGTTTCATAATTTAATCTCTACTTTAATGCCTTTAAAAGGATGCAGCTGAAGGCGGAGGAAGACTGAAGTGATAAGTGCTGGTCTAATATACCTGTGGCTGTCCCACACCTATGTGAATGTGGGCTAGCCTTGGCTAGAATGGCCCTTGGACTGGGGAAGAATTTATCCACATTCTGATGAGGAAGTCACAGTGACGGCAGCGTGTGACCCCTTCACAGGACCCAGACAGGCTTGACATTGTGTGTCTGGGTCCTGTTGGTGTCAGGGCATGAATGTGAACTGTGGACAGGTGTGCAGAGCCAAACTCTGTCACTGGGTAAAGGTTTCGAATCAGTTAGGGTTCTCCAGGGGAACAGAACCAATAGAATGAATATGTGTTACAAAGGGGTTTTATTGGTTAGCTTACAGGATACAGGTGGGCAGTCCAACAATAGCTAGCTATAGGCTTGAATGTCAAAGAGCTCAATAGCTGCCCAGTCCATCAGGCTGGAGGCCTCAGCACTCTCAACCTGGCACTGAAGGCCTGGAGGATTCCTGGAGAGATGCTGGTCTTCAGTCCACGCTGGGAGGCTGATGGAACTCAGTTCCAATGTCCACAAAGGATAACTGAAGCAGGGCAGATGCATCCACCAGCAAATGGCATGGGCAGCCTGGAAGAAGGCCCTGTGTTGTCTCAGTAATTCCTTTTTAAAATAAATTATTTATTTGTAATGAGAGAGAGAGAGAGAGAGAGAGAGAGAGAGAGAGAGAGAGAGAGAGAGAATATAGGCATGATGCCAGGGCCTCTAACCACTGCAAATGAACTCCAGATACATGTGCCACTTTGTGTATCTGGCTACGAGGGTACTGGGGAATTGAACCCGGGTACTTAGGCTCTGGAGGCAAGTGTCTTAACCACTGAGCAATCTCACCAGCCCATCAGAAATTCTTTATATGTACTCCTCACTAGAAGAGTAACCCACTCTGGAGGAAGGGCCTCCCTCAGTTAATTTTTCTGGGAAATATCTTCACAATCCTGCCTAAGAGGCTTCTAGCCTAATCTGATCAAGTTGACAACAGAATTTAACCATCCGGGCTCAGCAGTTAAAGGTGTTTGCATGCAAAGCCTGCCAGGCCAGGCTCAATCCCAAGCGACCCACATAAGCCACATGTGGTACAAATGTCTGGTCTTCATTTGCAGTGGCAAGAGGTTCTGGTGAGCCTTTCTCTCTCTCTTTCTCTTTCTCTCTCTCTCTCACACACAAATAAATAAAATTGAAAAGAACTTAACCATCACATGCTTCTACCCCTGAAATCCTGTTTCCCAGTGTGAAATGGCGAAGGTACATTGGAGACAGCATGGCTGATCCACAGCAACCCTCCATAAATAGAAGCTACCAGACGTGTTTGTGTTGAGAGTTACCTAGATGGCAGTGTGGTTAGGAGCCTAAATTCTGCATGTGGGTCCTCTGGGTTGAAACCCTGGAATTTTCTCTTGCCGGGTGCAGCCCCTCTGGGACTTGGTTTCCTTGTGTGTGGCAGGAGAAGATGCCTGCACAGAGACCCTGTGGCTGGGTGAGCTTGGAGTCCCCTGACTCCTTTGAGCATGGGTCTGCTGTGCACATTAAGTGTTTAGTACCTGCGCACTATCACACCTCATTTTGGATAACTACCCATTTGGGTCCACGTGCCTTGGATGACCTCAGTGTGACCCTTGGCTTTCTTCAGCTCCTCTCTTGTTCCCCTGAGCACGTTCTGTTGGCCTCTCAGACAGGAGCAGATTGGGGGACAAGGCTCCAGACAGAGGAGAATTGCCAGACAACGCTGAGGACAGGTGGAGGTGACTTGAAAGTCCTTCCTTGTGCACAGCTGAAGGCCCCACAGCTATTGGTCAATACTTCATTGATTTGCTCCCTCTCTTCCTATCACCACATCTCTAACTTTAAGGGGGGTCTTTGCTGCACAAAGAAGTGTTTCCATGACAACCTCCTGGTGACACAAAGCAGCTTTTCCTCCTAGAACTAGCCTGCCTATGAAAGAAACCCCTCCGATGGGACATGGGACACCCTAAGCCCAGCATCCAGGCTTCTTCTAACACTTGGTCTTGGCGCCTGGCTGTGGAGGAGCCAGCTGGACACTGCTTCGTGCGCTGAATCTAAATCTTCTGTGTGTCTGTGATTCTTGGCATTGAACCCGGTGCTGGCTGGGGGCTCAACAATGGTGAGGGCAGACAAGCCCCACCCCTCAAGGATTAAAATTCTTTTAAGTAAATGGAAACAAACAAAAGCCAGGACTGGAGAGATGGCTCAACAGTTAAAGGTGCTTCGAGTCCTTAGTGCACACATAAAACCAGTTGCGCAAAAGTGGTACATGAATCTGAGGTTCATTTTCAGCAGCAGGAGGCCTGGGTGCACCCATTCTCTTTCTCTTCTCAAATGAATATTTTTTTAAAGAAAAGGAACAAGACAGTTTTGGCCAGGGTTAAGGAGTATGAAGAGAATGAAAAGGAGCCACTTGGTAAAGAGAGACAGACTGGAGGGTCACCAAAGCCCTTTCTGGAGATGTCTTATGAGCTGAGCTCAGGTACAGACAGAAAGAGCCATGCAAGTTCCTGGGGGGGGGGTGTACCAGGTGGAGGGAACACTGAGCACAAAGGTGTTGAAGATTGAGCAGAGGCTGGGGTCTAGAGTGTGACCAAGAGAAGGAGATCAAGGGATGGCAGGTGGGATGGTCAAGTTTTGTTGTCAACTAGACCTTTTTAGTAACTCTTGGGTGGGTCTCTGAGGATGTTTATAGGAAGGCAGCCTCTCAGCAAGGGGCAAGATGTAAAGAAGCTCAAAGAAGCTAGAAGTAAACATTCTTTCCTGTGTGGGTAGTGCAGGAAGGAAATTCCAGAGACTCAGGAAGCTATTAAGTCTAGGATAGGAGTGTAAGACCTCACCCTAAGCCTATATAAAGGGGAAGAAATTCTCTCCTTGCCCCTCCTGCCTGTTCTCTGTTCTGCGTGTATGGTGTAGGTGATGGGTTTTTCTCTCTGCTCGGACCTGTGAAAGAGGATTAGCCTCTTTCACTGTTACGGAACTTCCCCTCAATCTGTAGTTTTAATAAATAATTTCCTCCCCCGAATTGTGCCTGGTTTGAAGATTCATCCCAGTGGTGTGTGGCTGACTATGACAGATTTGGTACCAGGAGTGGGGTGATTCGCTGAGATGAATCTGACCATGTGGATTTTGATCTTCTGGAACTTGTGCGCTGGAGGAATGGACATGGACTTGGTACTTTCAACTGAAGATGCCTTCCAGAGTGGTAAACCAAGTTTTATAGACTATTCTGGTGAGAATTTGGAAATGCTCAATGCAGAGAAAATTGCATTTGGAGGCTTGGCTTGTGAAGTTTCTACGGGGAAGGAGAGACTGCAGAAAACCTTAATAGAAATGTGTGGGTCAAGGGGTGGATGAATCCTACTGCCCATGCCCAGAGAGTTTGACCAAGGTTAAATTTAAGTAGCGGACTGTGTGCTTGGCTATGGACATGGGACTGAGAATTTAAGATTTGAAATTAGAAAAATCTGAAGGCAAGTTTAACTTACTGGCATAGACTGGCTTTTGATTATGGCCCAACTGCTTTTCATTGAAACAATGGAGAGATGCCTGAGGTCTTCCCACCCAGGAAGGACAGAAAGATGGACTGTGCAAACTCTTTGGAAAGGAAGTCGCTGAAAGAAAGGAATCTGTTCTTCAAGGTCACATTTATTTTGTCCTGAACTAACAACATGGCTGTGTCCTGCATACCTGGTATTACCTTTGGAAGCATGAGAAATGCATGCATGCATGCATGGAGTGTGTCGTGAAGTGCACACAGTTCCAAGAGCCGCTTCTGAGATGCGGTATTTGGAACAGGGTGTGAAGTCCTTGATTGGCAAGTGAAGCCATTGGAAGATGGACCGTGGTTTGCAATGGAGACCCGAAGACATTTTAGACATACCAGGACTTTGCAAGGGCTACCATGGAGAGCTGTTGGCCTGGGATGGAAGTTTCCCCTGGTACTCAGCCAAGCTGGAGGGACAGAATTGGAAAATCCAGAGACTGTCAGTCACTGGTTGTGGTATGGGACTTGAACTGCAGATGTGGATGTTTGCTGATGTTTGTTGAGTTTGCCTAGGCCCAGTCTTTCCTTGTTATGCCTCATAGCAGATGGAAATGTTTACTCTGTGTCATTAAATGTAACTTGTTTTGATTTTACAGAACTCTAAGTTAAGGGAACTTGCCTTGTGTTGGGGGGGAAGATTATATGTTTCCAGTTGTACATGAGACAGTTTTACCACATTTGGCAGAATTATGGTCTTGTTACTGTTTTCATTTGGAAATTAAGTATGATGTAAGGAGATATGGTTTGATATCAAGTTGACAAAGGTTGGACTTGTGACGGTCAAGTTTTGTTGTCAACTTGACCTTTTTAGTAACTCTTGGGTGGGTCTCTGAGGATGTTTACAGGAAGGCAGCCTCTCAGCAAAGGGAAAGATGTAAAGAAGCTCAAAGAAGCTAGAAATAAGCATCCTTTCCTGTGTGGGCCATGCAGGAAGGAAATTCCAGAGACTCAGGAAGCCATTAAGTCTGGGATAGGGGTGTAAGACCCACCCTAAGGCTATATAAAGGGGAAAGAATTCTCTCCTTGCCCCTCCTGCCTGTTCCCTGTTCTGCGTGTGTGGTATAGGTGATGGGTTTTTCTCTCTGCTGGGACCTGTGAAAGAGGGCCAGCTTCTTTCACTGTTATGGAACTTCCCCTCAATCTGTAGTTTCAATAAATATTTTCCTTCCCCAAATTGTGCCTGGTTTGAAAATTCATCCTAGTGGCGTGTGGCTGACCAGGACAGAAGGTGAGTGGGGCAAGAATTCCCCAAAGTGTGTATTACAGTTACCTTCTCATTAATGGGACAATGCACCCAATCCCAATCAGTTGATGAAAGGAAAGTGGTTTACAGACTTGAGGCAAAGTTTCATGATGACAGGGAAAAGCGAGACATGAGTAGAGGCTCGACATCACCTCTGCTGCAGCAGGTGGAAAACAGTAGCAAGAGAGTGAGCCAAACTCTGGCAAGAGGGAGCTGGGTATAACACCCTTAAGCCCACCCCCAAAAACACACCTCTTCTAGCAAGGCTCCATCTCCCAAATTGCTGCCAGCTGGGGATTTAGCATTCAAAACAGGGGTTTATGGGACACCTGATTCAAGCCACTGCAGCATGCTCTGTAAGCTGGGCAGGAGCAGGGACTTCATGGTAAGTGTAATGGACAGCTGTTAAGCAGGATGGAGATGTGTATGACATACATTTTAAGGAGTCTTTGGATTGCTTTGGGGGTAAGCTGCTCTTATCTTTCAGGGTTCCTTGGCTTGGGAATTATTAAGTAAACTTCTTGTGGACTGAGAAATACACCTACAGCTTTCAGAGCTCCTGTTCCATAGGATTGTCCTTGCTGGAATTCAGGAGTCGTCTCTGTTATTGGCACCACTCTTCACCACGCCTTTGGTATTTCTGGTTGTTGACAACAAAGCCCTCTCCCCAGTCCCACCACACCCCAAAGCCATGGAGAGCTCTCCCTGATGAATGGGGAGTCTCAAAGCATGAATCATTCAGCCAGCTCAGACATGGACACTCAATCTCTCATAACTCTGTGTTAAGGGTTCAGAGTGACATCCATGACAGCTGGATAAAGGATGAAATAAGAGGTCTGATAAGAGGGATTGATGGCTGTCCTTGCCCAGGAGGGCAGGGGGAAGGGCAAAGTGTGAGTGATTGCCTTTCCCCGGGTTTCTGGGGCTTCAGCTTGCTCTAGCCCACATGCCTGACAGGCTTCCAGCAATCCCTGGTCCCACGGGAACCTCACATCCAAGGTCCCAGAGAACCCTGCCTTCTGTTGACCCGAGAACTTGAGAGAGGTAGTGTTTTCCTGGAAGCTATTTGGGTGCGTCCTTGGAGGAAGGTATTGGTGTGGGCCTGTAAGAGGGGGGACATCAAAAATGGAGGTCTCCCCTTGCATGCCATAGGCGACAGGCACGACTCTTTTCACATGTGACCGAAGGTGAAGCCAGGCTTTCTAAGCCCAGAGAGACTGCTCTAGCTGAGGTCAACAATGGCTGCTCCTTCATGTATGGCTTGATCCACACTCCAGCACTGTGACCATTCTCTCTGCTCATCGGATCTACACCGTTCTCAGCAAGCTCTTTTCTCACAGTGGAGCTTTCAAGGGCACATGTCTCCTTCCCATGGCCAGTGGGAAAGAGTCTCAAGAGTGAATTAAAGCCTTGGAAGGGAATCTCATTGGCCCAAATCGTGGACATTGGGTCACATGCTCCTTTATTAATTAATCTATCGATGTGAAATGGGGGATGGCGGGGAATGTTGGCTAGCCAACCTTGAAACTACATGTGGGGTCAATCCTTCCCAGTTGCGTGGCTGGAAAACTTGGGGCTTTCTGAGGAAGGAAGGGGGGAAGGAATGACTGCTGTGAGGGGCAGCAAACAGGTGTATTTCCATTTCTTACCATTCCTCATCTGTCTCAGACCTTATGGATCCTCCAGCTCTGTTACTCAATGTGGAACTCTGTGTTTTCATCAGTACTCTGGCTGCAAATGACAGACAGGCAATTAAAATTGGCAGAAGCCAAAGGGAACTGTTTCACACAACTGTAGAGGCCAAAGACAGTACAGCTGGCATTGTGCCTCGGTGGTTCCAGGGCCATGAAGGGCATCAATGGATCTTGATCTCTCTCCATTCTTGTCCCTGTAACTTCACTCTCAGGAGGCCTCCCCAAAGATGGCAGGATGATTTCAGCACTTTACGTCCCCATCCAGCTGGCTGAGCAATCGCTAGGAAGAGAAACCTCTGCCCAGTGTCTGTCAAAGCCAAGTGGTTAGACCCTGGCCAGTCACTGTGGAGGGATGGGACCAGCACCCATTGGTCAGGGCTGGGTCCTTGATGTGCCTTTTCTGCTGAAGGACTAAGGGAGGAGGGGGAACAGGTCCCTAGAGAAGAAAAGAAGGCTTCAAGGTGGGCAGAAAGATGGCAACCGAGGTGACCCTGCCCCATGAGCCTGCCAGCACTACAGTGTTCTGCTGCTCTCTTCACAAATACCTCCCCTGGGAGGCCCAGAACTCAGGCCAAGAACAAGTCACAGAGTCTGGTTTGAAACTTGATGTTCCAGTTCCAATGAGTAGTATTTTTCAGGAGTTACACTGCCAAGAGAGGAAATGGAGAGCCACAAGTGTGAAGCCATTTGCCCAGATTGCTCAGCTGATGAGTCTGTGGGTGTGTTCATACGTGTGAGTGCATCCATGTGGGGGCCAGAAGTCAGCATGAGGCTTCTCTCTATGACTGTCCATCTGATTTATTGACAGGGTCTTTCACTGAACCCAGAGCTCATCTATATGGCTAGTGTAGCTAGTTAGCCATCTTGTCCTCGAGACCTGCCTACCTCTACCACCTGAGCACTGAGATTACAAACACATACCACCACTCCCAGCACTTAAGTGGATTCTGGGGATCTGAACCCAGGCCCTCACATTTATGTAACAAGCACTTTACAGACGGAGCCATTACTCAGCCTATAAACTGAGACTTCCACATTGTCAGTAGGTGTGATGGTTAAATTTTCTTGTCAATTTGATCTTTTTAATAATCTTGGGTGGGTCTCTGATGTTGTTCACAGGAAGGCAGACCCTCTCAGTAGGCAGCGGGGTGTAAGGAAGCTCAGGGGAGCTAGAAATGAACATCCCTTCCAGGGAGGGCAGTGCAGGAAGGAAATTCCAGAGACTCAGGAAGCCAACAAATCTGGGAAAGGGTTGCAATACCCCAGTCTAAGACTACATAAAGAGGAAGGAAATCACTCTCTCCCCTGCCTCCCTGCTGCCTGGCTGCTGGTGCTTGTCGTGCATCTCTTTGTCGGCATTGGGACGAAGCTTCCTCAGCCTTCCAGCCTGAACTGAAGACCAGCGGCTCCCCAGGAAACCTTTAGGCCTTCAGTGCTGGGTTGGGACTGCTGAGGCATCCATTCATGTGGACCAAGTGGCTACTGGTTCCTTGACTCTTGGGCTTGCAGGCTGTAATTGTGGGACTGCTGTGAGCTAATTCAATAGATTTTTCTTTCTTTCTTTCTCTCTCTCTTTCTTTCTTTCTATAATTAATTCTGTTGGTTCTGTTCCTCTAAAGAACCCTGACTAATACATTAGGCCATGTGATCTTTTGGGACTGCCAAGGTTCATGTGGCCCATTCCAAACTGAAACTACTGAAATGTACCAGGCTATGTGTGACTGGGTCTCTTTTCTCACTGGCCATTGGTATATGGAGAAAGCCTAGTGGTAGGCCCTTGGTTCAATCGCCAGCATGGGAAAAACAAGCCAAACCAAACACTAGACCTTTACACCTGGTGTGGTGGCTCATGCCTGTCATCTCACACTCCAGAGACAGAGGCTGGAAGATTATGCAGTTTAAAGCCAGACTAGACTAGCAAGCTCCATGCCAGCCAGAGGTACATAGAAAATGAAAAGAGGGCTGGAGAGATGGCTCAGCAGTTAAGGCACTTGCCTGCAAAGCCTAATAACCTGGGTTCAATTCCTCAGTACCCATATAAAGTCACATGCACAAGGTGGTACATGCTTCTGGAATTTGTTTGTAGTGACTGGAGGCCTGGCGCCTCCATTTTTTCCCTCTCTCTCTTTCAAATAAAAAGATATTTTTTAAAGAAAAGGAAAAAAAAAGAAGAGAAAAGAAGTCCCACTTAGGTGAGTACTTGGTATTGTTCTGGAAAAAAAGAGGCAATGGGTATGCCACATTTTCTAAAGAGCCTGGCTCCTAACATGCTTGAAAGAAGAGGTTTTCCTCTTTTCACTGCCTCTTCCTGATGTCTTTACGGCTCCTTCTCATCCTGTCTCAGTCCCAAGGACAACTGCTTGGAGAAGCCTTTCCTTAAGGAGCCTTTGCTCCCAGTCAAAAGCTTCCTGTTTACTAACTTGATCTCATTAGAATGGTAAGTTCCAGTGATGTGGGAACCTTGACTGATTCACAGATGAGAGACCCTTGGAGTCTAGAATGACCATAGCATGTGTCCAGGAGACGCTTTGAAAATGGAAACGCCTTACGGTGTTTACAATGTGCCCCTCCCCACTTCTGAGTCCAGTAAGCGCTTCTGTGTGCATAGCCCACTTTCTGGGATGGGATTTCTAACTGCCACTAGTTTGTGAGCTAAGGGTGGCTGGAATAACTGTGAACTGAAGTTCTCAGAAAAAAAGCCACACCTGTGTTAAAGATGCTACAAGGCTGATTGACTGATTAGAACTTTCCAGAGTGTGAAGAGTTGCAGATCCAGAGCCAAATTACCTTGGGCTATTTTCAGCCCACTTAATAGCTGAATTAGTTACTTTTCTCATTACTGTGACCAAATTACCTGCCAAGAAGCAATTTAAGGAAGGAAGGAAGGGTTTATTTTGGCTTACAGTTCAAGGAGATAACAGTCCAACATGGCTGGGAAGGCGTGGTGACAGGAGCTTGAGGAAGCTGGTCACATTTGATCCACAGTCAGAGAACAGAGAGAGGTGAAGGCTTGACCCCACCTCCTTCTGTCTGTTTTCATTCAGTTAGGGATCCTGGATGATGAAAGGGTGCTGCCCACAGTTAGGGTGGGTCCTCCCACCTCAGTTAAGCTCTTCTGATCCAGAAATCTTTAACAGACGTGCCCAGATATTTGTCTCCTAGGTGATTCTAGATTCGGTCAAGTTGACAATGGAGATTAACCATTACAATAGCTATTCATCACCTCCCTTGGTCTTCCCTACCAGCCTGGTGGCTATCAGGTAAAAATGTTGGGAATATATTAACTTAGCAAATCGTTAACTTCCACCAACCCAAAAGCTACATATGTTAATCAGCATCTAAAGTCCCTTTCAGAGATCTTCCTGCTTCAAGATAACCTACTTCCCTGATGCCCCACCATGGTATTTGAAAGGGCCCTCATTTGTGACTTTTTTGTTCTGTATCTATAAAAACGTGGTATTTGGGGTAGCTTAAATCTGTGTTCCCCAGCCAAGGTCACTCATATTTGACTCCAGAATAAACTATTTCTTATTTCCATTGAGGTGAGAGCTGTGGTTTTGCCTGGGTATAACCAGGGCAGGAGGCAGTTTTGCCCTGTTGCTTGAATAGTGCCCATGGAGAGGGCTTGTGCACTGGCCTGCGTGAGAAAGATCCTTTGGGGCTCCCTGGAGCTCATTTCCGGTTCTCCTGAGCTGCATATTGCCAGTGTGGACTGTGAGCAGCAGGCACATATTGCAAATCTTTGCACCTTGTCACCACAGTAGAATTGGGTGGAGTAGGGGTGGTGGGGGTTGGGCACTATCTCCAGCAGCCAGCCAGATTGGTGTGGAGTTCTGGGGCCTTCAGGTCTCCCCCAGGTGCTAGAGGAGTAAAAATGTCTGATCACTGATTAGTTTCTCCCAAAGCCCTTGTCCAGCCACCCCCATCACCTTGGCCTTTGTGGTGGTTTGAATATAAAATGTCCCTCTTAGCCTCGTGTGTTTGATTCCCAGGTGGTGGCGCTGTTTGGCCTTTAGGAGGTGGAGCCTTGCTGGAAGAAGTGTGTCACTGAGGATGGACTTTGAGTGTCATTGTCCACTCCCACTTGGTGTATTTTCACTTTCCACTTCCTTCCTGCTGATGTGAAGATGTGCTGGCTGCCTTCTCCTTGCCATGTTCTTGGTGCCGGGATAGAAACATCTCCTCAAAACCATGAGCCAAAATAAATTCCCTTGCCCAACAAGCTGTTTCTGGCTGGGGGTTTTGTCCCAGCAATGACAAAATAATTGCTACAGCTTGCTTTTCCTGGGGACTCCCAGCCTTCCCTTGCAGTCTCCCACCCTCACTACCTCCCCACAGACCTCTCACTCTGGGAATTACCGTTTCTCTTCCACTAGTCCAGACAGAAGGAAAAACACGATGAGTTCACCCAGCTGGGTACAGGATGGAACCTGAAAGCTTCGAGAAATGGCACTGACAGCCAGTCCAGAAAGGAAGAGTGGTGTACGATGCCAGCGAGACCAAGGAGCAGGTGGGACAGACAGGAAACACAGGACCCAAATGTTTTACAAAGGCCCTCAAAACACCTGCCAACTGCACCAGTCACATCCCTGGCCTCATTCTTCTGCGGTCCGCATACTCTTCTTGGAACAGGAGCTTGCAGAGCCTCCACATATCTTCTTGGAACAGGAGCTTGCAAAGCCTCCACGTACTCTTCTCAGCAAGGAGCTTGCAGAGCCTCTGTTCAGGACACATGGCCAAGCCTCACCACTTTTCATCATTTAGGTCCCAGTGAGGATGCATCCAAATCTGGAAGGCTTGTGAAATCCAGGTGGCTGGGCTGTCTCCCCCGAAGTCCAGATTTCCACTAGGTCTGGGTAAGGCCTAGAAATTTACATTTCTAATGCATTCTCAGAATTTCTGGCTGCTGGTCCAAACCCTCTGCTTAGCTCTCTCACTGCTCCCACGGCACCTATATGTGTAAATATTCCCTGAGTGGGTGTTGTTTGCTGGTCAGCCGTCTCCACTAGAGCAGAGGGAACCCTAGAAAGGCAAGTGTCATGTGATTTTTCATTCTCAGTATCTGAGCAGCACTGGCACATAGTAGGAGCTCAGTAAGAATTGGCTGGATAAGTGGGTAATGCCACACTCCCACTCACAGATTCAATAGGTCCCTTCCCCACCCCACCCTGTGCCAGCTGGTGGATGTGAGGGTCCCCTTTGAGCTCAGGAGAAAGGTCTCAAGAAATCTGCTTGAATTCCGCATGCAGCGTGCCACTGCTGTGTGATAAAACGTTTCAGAGTTTGAATGAACGCCTCTGCCCTGGGGCACACACCCCACTAATGAGTCAAAGGAGGCTATTTTATAGCAGCTAAACATCGCCTTTGCACCAGCTTATAACTGCCTCTGACACTCCGCCTGCACAGCATGGGAAATAGAGGCAAATGTATTATTATTATTATTGTTATTGTTGTTGTTGTTATCTATTATTTTTTATACACACTGTGCAGGATGAGACGTTTCATTCCGATTCTAATCAGTTTCGTTTCCCCGAAGACAGTCCTGAGTGAACTGTAAACGTCCCAGCCAGCCACAGTGGTTCAGGGAGGGCGCTGTCCAAGGTTCTGAGCGTACGGACCCTTCAGCACCCTTGGTCTGTTTGGAAAGGTCACCCAAATCCTAGGATATGGAAGGACTGAACTCAGAGAATTCCCCTAAGTAAATGAGCTTTTACAAATGCCTTGTTCTAAGTATCCTCCTCGAAACCCACCCCACAGGCAGGGACACAAAGCCATCCTGGAAGGGAGATCCGTGATGGAGGAGTCACAGGGGTGGGGGAACAGAGGGGACCGGCGTTCATCCCTGCACCCCGCCCCTTCTGCCTGCTCCCACCCACTTCCCTGCCACTCCAGACAGATGGGAGAATGCCCCAGGTCTGGGGGTAGCTTCCACAGGAAAGGCACATTTCCTGCCTAATGGGAGGTGGTTGGTTTGGTAATGAGCATTCCTGCTAATTTGGAGGAAGAAATTAACACCAGGAGGAGCTTGAGAGAAGATCTAAACAGAGCAGACCCACCCCACCGGGTGGCAGCTCAGAGAACCGCTGTGACTCCGGAGAACTTCTGGAGCTGAAGGAGGAAAGTTGCCAAGCCCAGGTCCCCCGCCCCTAGCAGGGTTAGGTAGAGCCACTGTGGACCACTGCCATCACCTGGCCCAGCTGGGCACTCAGCTCCTGGCTTTCCCAGATGGGACCATGTATGTGTGTGTGGGGGGGTGTAGTGTTGCACATGTCTGTCTGTTCTATGCTGTTATAAAGCATTTATGTGCTCAGCATCTCTGTGTGCCACCAGGGTCTGGTGGCCAAATCCATAGGAATTCCTGCTCAGGTTCTGGAAGGGCAGGACGAAGAAAAGGACAGGCTGGCATATGTTGAGCAAGACAGCATCAAGGGAGTGCTGGCTGCAGAATGGGCAGATGTTCTAGAGCGTGGCAGGTCAGAAGAACAGGGCTCTGAAAAACCCAGTGATGGCAGGCATCTGGGGGAAGAACACACCAAGAAGGACTGAGGTCTGAGGTGGGAGCCATGTAGACTGTTCACAGGGTGGGGGAAGCCCTGAACCATGTGGAACAAGAGGGGGTGGGGAGAGAGAAGATGGTTTTGAAAGGTGTCTGGGTTTCACTGGGAGAAGAACTGGGAACTCATCAGATGACTTCAAAATGGAGAATTCCCCAATCTGCTTCACATTAGGAAAAAAAGTCACCAAGATGCTCTTTTGGAATGGAAGCAATGGGTAGGAAGTGACAGAAAATTCTGGAGGCTGAAGTGAGATAGGAGAGGCTGGGGCTGGGGGAGGTGACAAGTTTGGGGGTGGCAGCCAGCCTCTGCCAAGGGACCATCATGGCTGGGGTTAGAGAGAGCTGTGGGAGAGGACGGGTGGAAAAGTCCCTGGAGGAAAGACAGCTATGGGGGAGGGACAGAGGGCTGGGAGGTTGGCTGGCACCTCTCTGCCTTTTTTGATTTTTTTTTTGAGACATGGTTTCACATGGTAGCCCAGGCTGACCTGGAAATCATTATGTATCCCTGGCTGGCCCAAAGCTCTTTGCAATTCTCCTGCCTCAGCATCCCAAATGTGGTCTGTTTGGGATTGATTACCAGAGTGAGCTATCATCCTTTGCCTGGGGATCTGTTTTGGTTGGTTTTAAGTAAGCTTGCCCCTCACCCCTAGCGAGTTCTGGTCAAGCACTGGGCTCTCAAATTCCACCTCTGTCTATATAGACACCATAGCTTAGAGGTTCCAGTCGTCATGTCAGAGCTCTAGATCTGGACGTTGAAGCCCAGAAAGCTACCTGTCAGTCTATGCTTCAATCACTCACCACACAGCCAGGCCAGGGAAGACTTCCCATGTGTCCCAGTACCAAGGAAGTGGGCACCCTTTCCTCAGTCCTTCAACAGCTCAGAAGGCAGCAGGACTCTGAGCTACCTGTAGCCTGAGTGCAAATAAGGAAAGAAGTAGACAAGATGCTGACACCCCTGGATATCTGTGATGTCTGGGGTCTGCTGCATGGTGTCCATTGTAACTGGAGAGTCTCAGGAGTCAGGCTGGCAACTACCCCTCACAGGGGCTCATTTCTCTTTTCTTAGGGCTCCTAAGACCCAGGTGGTCATGGGGACCCGCGTTCCTTCTGTGTTCCAGTTGCCTTTTCCTAACACATGGTCTCTATCTCGAGATCATCTCAAGACCCAAGCTAGCTTAGCTGGACTTCCAGTCATCACATCAGGCTGGAAGGAGAAAAAAAGACAGAGGTATGAAGAGGTTATGGCTCCCCCTTTTAAAGGAGTCTTCCTTGAAGGCCCTCATGTATATCTCATTGGCCAGAATTTACTGCATGGCCCACACCTAGTTGCAAGGGAGGCTGGGAAATGTAGTTTTATATGCCCTTTGTTGAGACAGAAGTGAGGGCGGAGTGCAGATCTTGGGAGGCAGGTGTCACATCAGTTCTAGGACATTAATAGTGGTACCAAGTGTATGAGATCGAGGCACATAGCTGCTTAAAACTCCCCCAGAGCAATCTCTCCAGCCCCAACATTCACTTTTTTTTTCAGTTTTTTGAGGTAGTCTTCCTCTAGCCCAGGCTGACGTAGAATTCACTATGTTGTCTCAGGCTGGCCTTGAACTCATGACAATCCTCCTACCTCTGCCACCTGAGTGCTGGGATTAAAGGCGTGCGCCGCCATGTCCGGCTTGCCATTCACTTTTTAAAGGTCTCTCATTGGTGTAGAGCTCAACAATTAGGCTAGACTGGCTGGCCAGTGAGCCCCAGGGATCCTCCTGTGTCCACTTCCCAGTGCTGGGAGTCCACCGTGCCTGGCTTGTTCTTAAACATGAATCTGGGGATCAAACTAGTGCTTGCAAGGCGAACACTTTACCAGTGGACTTATTTCCCCAGCCCTGATGCCTTTAAAAAAATTATTTATGGGGCTGGAGAGATAGCTAAGTGGTTAAGGTGCTTGCTTGCAAGCCTGACAGCCCAGGTTCAAATCCCTAGTAGTTAAGTAAAGCCAGATGTACAAAGTATGCATGCACCTGGAGTTTGTTTGCAGTGCTAAGAGGCCTTGGGACATCATTCTCTCTCTCTCTCTCTCTCTCTCTCTCTCTCTCTCTCTCTCCTTACTCACAAATAATATTTTAAAAAATTAGAGTCATTTATGTAGTCTTGGGGTGGGTGGGTAGGTGGAATTGTGGAGACATCTCTCCTGTGTATGGGAAGATCCACATGTTATAAGGGAGGAGCTGACACCCCTGGATCTTCCACTGCAGGAACTGACAATGCCACACACACGCTTATCCTGCCTTCCCTAAAAGCTAAGCTCTGGCTGGGGAGATGGCTCAGCAGGCAAAGGCGCTTGCTTACAGAGCTTGCTGGCCTGGGTTTGATTCTCCAGTACTCACATAAAGCCAGATGCACAAAGTGGAACATATGTCCGGAATTTGTTTGCAGCAGCAAGTGACCCAGCATGCTCATTCTCGCTCTAAAATAAATAAAAATATTTTTTTAAAACTAGGCTATTAGTCTGTGTCCAAGCCCAGCTCAGCATGGTGATTTTGCTGCAAGCCTGTGTTAGTTCCTGACCAAAGAAGCAAGGGGGGATTTTGGGGATGAGAAGCATGAAGCATGTCTCCCTGTAAGCAATGTCCTCATTGGCTGGGCTCACAAGGCTCAAGAGCATGACCTGCAGAGATCTCTGGCTGGTAGCAAGCCTGGGGTCCTGTGATGCCATGCCCTCTCCCCTTCATGCTGCCAAGATCTTCTAGCTCTTCAGAATCTGCATCTGGAACCCCCTCCAAAGAGGCCTCTTCCCACAAGCCTTTCACAATGTCTGTCCTGCTGGGCTTCTTTGGGGCCTGTCTCTTCCTGCCCTCCCTAATCCTAGACCCTTGACCATCTGTCCTTAATACAAATACAAGAACACCTTCATCCATCATGGTACTTTAACAGAACATTACAAACTGGGTAATTTGTAGAGAACAGAAATGTATCTCCCACAGTTTTGGTGAAGATTAGAATGCTGGCAGATGTGTTTCAGCATTGGTAAAGTGGTAAGCAGAGCTGCCTTCCAAAGTGTTGGCAGGCTCAGTGTGTGCTGAGGGCCTGGTCTCCACTTCCAAGATGGTGCCTTATGGCTGTGTCTTCTACGAGTGCAGAAAGACTGTGTCCTGGGGCTGGAGAGATGGCTCAGCAGTTAAGGCACTTGCTTGCAAAGCCTAATAACCAGCCTAATAACCCAGTACCCTGGTAAAGCCAGATGCACAAAGTGGCACATGCATCTGGAGTTTGTTTGCAGTGGCTGGAGGCCCTGGTGTGCCCATTCTCCCTCTTTCTCTCTCCTTGCAAATAAAAAAATTGAAAAATTAAAATAAGAAGAAATACTGTGTCCTCATAGGACAGAACAGCAGGAAAAGCAATGGCCAGCTTATGTAAGGACTCCAGTCCATTCATGGCAGAGGTCTTGTAACTTCATCTCTCCATCACCCCTCCTCCTACTATTACCACAGTGAGGATGAGGTTTGAACATGAATTTGGAAGGACACGATCACCCCATAGCAGAGGCCCACAGCACTTTGGCTGACAGCTTGACACAGTACTGAACCACCCCTTGGTCTGCTCTTTCCATCTCTGCCCCTGCTCTGTGGACCTTCTCAGATGCCTGCAGAATGTCTCCAAGCCCTATTTATTTGAACAAGCACTTCCTGGTTCATATGTTCATATACCTGTTCTTCCCATGGAAATAGAAGCGCCTTCCACTTCACTGTGGAACACAGCCAGGCAACATGCAAAATGGGTTTTCTTCTTTCAATGTTAAGAAATATTTCCCCACTTTCCTCCACTGCCAAGGAAATAAAGTGCTTATGAATTCATGTGATTTACAGATACAAGTGGTAGTGAAAATTATTCAGCCCTATCTGGGCTTAGTTTTCAACTAGTTTTTATTGTGTAAAAACAATATAACATGAAAGAGGTTTTGGAGGAAAGGAGAAAAATCACCCATAATTTTTTTTCTGCTGTTGTTTTGAAGCAGAGTCTCACTCTAATCCAGGCTGATTGGGAACTTGCTCTGTAGCCCAGGCTGACCTTGAACTCATGGCGAGCCTCCCACCTCAGCCTCCCAAGTGCTGGAATTAAAGATGTGCACCATTACACCTAGCATCACCCACAATTTTGCTTAGAAGACTTTCTCCTCCCCTTCCTTTTACTCCTCCTCCTCCTGTCTTCCTCCTCCTTTCTGGTTCTTCTTCCTTCAAAAGTGTCTACATGTAGCCAGGTATGGTTGTGCACGTCTTTAATCCCAGCACTTGGGAGGCAGAGGTAGGAGGACTGCTGTGAACTCAAGGCCACCCTGAGACTACATAGTGAATTCCAGGTCAGCCTGAGCTAGAGTGAGACCTTACCTCGAAAAACCAATAATAACTAACTAACTAACTAACTAACTAACTAACTAACTAAATATTTAAGAAAGGGTCCACATGGGTCTAAGGAGATGGTTCAGTGGTTAAGGTGCTTGCTCTGCACACCTGACAGCTGGAGATTGGATCCCAACACTCACCTAACGGTGGATACAAAGTGGTCCAGGAGTCTGTATCCCGATGCACCTACAGCAGTGGGAGGTAGAGTCAGGAGAATCCCAGAGCTGATGGGCCAGCTAGCCTGGCCTTCACAGAAGCAAACAGAAACAAGAGAGACTGTACCTCGAACAAAGTGGAAAGAAAGGAACAACACCCCAAGCTGGTCCTTTGACCCACACCTGCATGCCTTGGTACACCTGCACCCCCCACACACACATAAGTTAAAGTCATATCGCCATGGCCACATAGCTTATTCCTTGTCATACTGCCTCTGTCACTGTCCTTCTCACTCCCAAGTGTAATTACTTGTTTCCTGTCTCTCATGCCCTGACAGGGCTAGAAGCTTCCCTGGGGGCAGGGCTGGTGTCCCTAGCACTCAGCTGAGTGCTTGGCTTGTGCCCCTGATGGCACACATTTGTATTCCGGGCTGTCACTGTATATTAGGACAGACGCCTTTTCCCCTGGTTGCTCTGGAGTTTCCTTAACGATCATTTTTAACGACTCCAGAATATTTCATCAAGTGGATGATCCATAATATAGTTAACCAGTCCCCTATTGGGGAACATTTGGGCTGTTTCCAGTTTTTTCTTTTTCCCTATTACAAATAATGCTGCAACAAACCTTTCTTGTGCAAGATAGTTTATTTCTCCATTTGAGAAAATTCATGGGATCCTTGGGTCAGGACAGGCTTCTGGCTCTCAATCCCATTTCTATGTACAGCAATCAACTCCCCTGATCTCAGCTCCTGGAGGGACACATGTGCCCCCACCCACAGCCTTCTTTTTCTTCAACATGAGCACATCTTATGACAACATGAATCTGTCTCCCTGCTCTCTGGAGTGGTCAGGGATTGAGTTGTCCTCATTCATCAAATGTTTATTAAAGGGTTATTCATCTTGGATTCTCTGGAGCTGTGTTTTACTCTGTTCCGGCTGTGGTAACAAAGTACCATGACTAGATGGCCCATAAACAATAGAAATGTTTTTCTCTCAGGTCTGAAGGCTGGAAGGTGGAGTCGGGGATCAGCATGGGCTGATTATGGGAGGGTCTTCTCTGGCCACAGCTTGCCAGCTTCTTACTATCTATTCTGTAGCAGTTACCTTCTCGTTGCTGGGACAAAACACCTGACCAAGAGTAGCTTATGGGAGGACGGGGTTTATTTTGAGGGGAAGTCCCATCATGGCAGAGAAAACATGGCAGGAGCAAGACAGCAGAGCACAGGGGGTGAAACTACTGTGGGTGTCTGGCTAAATGGCTATTCTGCCCACCCAACTGCCCTCCAGACACTTAATGTTCATGCCCATATACTAATACTACTCCCACTTTTGGTTAGAGAGGCGTCTCTTTTCAGATGGTGGTGACCACTGGAGAGATTCAACTCACCAAAGTGTGAGAAGACGTGACAGTGGTGAGTTCAAAACTAAGTGAGACATCTCTATCACATACTCCAAGGCTCAGAGACCATTGCAGAAGAGGTGGCAGAAAGAATGTAAGAGCCCAGAGAAGGGGAAGAGTGTTTTGCAGTACTGTCTTCCAGACACAAAGGGGCTATGGGTCATGATGTCATAGTGGCTGACACTACTTACACATGGTGTCATGGAAGAAGAAGGGATTCTGTGGAGGGGGAGATTCAGGAGAAGGAAAAGGGAAGGTGGAGAGAGGGAATTATCATTATGTATTTTCTATATGTGTGAAAATTTTCAATAAAATCTTTTTAAAAGACAGAAGGGCATCACATCTTGTCACATCACCTGGGAAGAAGTACTCTAAGCACTGGGCCGGGACTTGGGCTGTATCACCCAAAAGGTGCATCTTCTCCAGCAAGACTCCACCTTTCAAAGGTCCTACAACTTTCTAAAATTGCCACCAGCTGAGGATCATTCAAAGCCCATGAGCCCATGTGGGCACACTGCATTCACCCTCACATATGAGAAAACAGCTAAAGTCTCTGGTCTCATCATCTGAGGGCACTTAGCCTATGCCTTGACAAGCTGACTACCTCCTAAGTTCCACCTCCTCATGCCAGCACTCTGGAAGAGAGGACTTCACATCCGAGTCTGATGGCAGTGGGGATAACAATATTCAGCTCATCACAGCCTAGTCAAAACCTGCTATGGCTGAGGTTCTTGCAGCCTTTGTCTGACATGTCTGTCCCTCTCATCTGTCCACTTTCCTTGGGTATCAACCAGCCTCCTCTATCTACACACAGTGACCCTGAGGTTATTTTTGACCCCAGTGTTGGATCTGGGCATTAGGCCTGATCATTCAGACAGCACTGCACACCTGCTCACAAGGACTGGGTCAGGGACAGTCACATGACCCAGCTAGAGCCAATGACTTGCAACCTTTAGCTACTTGAGAGCCACATTGCTCCCCATTGGCCTGTGAGCACCATGCCATCCTGTGATGTGCTTTTCTTGCTGTCATATTGACTATGATGTTATACCATGGACATGGAAGCCTCGTGCTCCTGTCTGTGGAGCCCCTGCCCGGGAATACCAGCACAAGGCAGTAGCACCAAGAGAGACCAAGAGAACGGCCTTCACTTCTTCTTCATGTATGTGTTCAGCCTCTCTCGGGTGCTGGGGGAGCAGCAATGAACAAGGTAAGATTCTGTTCTCACATAACTGACATTTTAGCAAGGGCAAGCAGGCACTGAAACACATAACAAGCATATAAACAGGTCTCATATATAATAGGTCTCAGTGTCCCCTTCAAGGGTGCATCCTGACAACCTAACTTCCTCTCGCTATTGGCTGTACTTCCTAAAGGTTTACCACCTCCCAGTGACACCAGCCCCTGCAATGCACTCTCTAAGTGAGCTTCTCTTGTGTAACAGTTTCTTTCTTTTGCTGGGACAAAATACTCTACCAGAAGTAGCTTGTGATGATTAATATCTGGTTGTCAACTTGTCAGGATTTAGAATCACCATGGAAACAAATCTCTGGTCACATCTGTGAAGGATTTTCTAGATTAGACAGTTGAAGTAAGAGGACCCACCCTAAATGTGAATGGCACCATCCTATGGGCTGAGCTCTTAGACTACATGAAAAGTAGAAAGCTGGGGCTGGAGAGATGGCTCAGTGGCTCAGGCGTTTGCCTGCAGAGCCTAACAACCCAGGTTCGATTCCCCTGTACCCACATAAAGCCAGATGCACAAGTGTATATGGAGTTCATTTGTAGTAGCTGGAGGCCCTGGTACACCCATTCACTCTCTCTCTCTCTCTCTCCTTTCAAATAAATAAATAAATAATTTAAAAAGGTATAAAGCTAGGTGAACACTTAGCATTCATCACCTGCTACTTCCTCCCTGCTGATATGATGATGTGATGTTAGCCTCCCCCTCCTGCCATGCTTTCCCTACCATGATGGACTCTACCCTCTGAAACTGTAAGCCAAACTCAGTCCTTTCTTTACTAAGCTGCTTCTGGTCAGGTATTTTGTCCCAGCAACAGGAAAGTGATAAGGCTGGAAAGATGGCTCAGTGTTCTAAAGTGCTTGCTTACAAAGCCTACCAGCCTGGTATTCCATTCCCAAGCCACCCAGGTAAGTCATCAGACACAAAAAGTCTTACACAATTTAAAAGCGAGGAGCTGGAGAGATTGCTCAGTGGTTAAAGCCATCTCTGCCTACAAAGCCTAAGGACCCAGGCTCGATGCACCAGTACCCATGTAAAGCTAGATGAACAAGTTGGCACTTGTGTTTGGAGTTCATTGGCAGCAACTAGACACCCTGGCACACCCATTCCCATTCTCTCTCTCAAATAAATAAATAAAATATTTTTTAAAATTTAAAGAGACAGCTGATACACAACTTAAGAAAAGACATGGTTTATTTTTGTCTTATGGTTTTGAGAGAAAGTTCATCATGGTAGAGAAAACATGACAGGCTGGGCCTTTAATCCCAGCACTCGGGAGGCAGAGGTAGGAGGAGGATCGCTGGGAGTTTTAGGCTGGGACTCAAGGCATGTGCCACCATGCCCGGCTTGAACCCTGTATGTCTAGAAGCTGTGCTACCTGCAGCCATGCATCAGCTGTGGGCCTGTAGACTTATCAGCTCTGAGGATCGCTGTCCACCAGCATTAAAGCCCGGGACACGACGGAAGAAACAATGAATCAGGGAGGAGAAAAATGGGGCCCCAGCCAGGCCCCTCTTCCCATGGGTTTTAGGCATCACTCCATGTACACCTGGCTTGCACTGTGCTTTGCTCTGAGCTGGTGTCTTGCGGTAGATGTGACATTTCCACCTGCAAGTATTCTGACTGCTCTGGGGACATTCGTATTTTCATATTTAAAGAGCATTTCCATGACAGAAGTGGCAGGGAGGCAGCCGCGAGCCCCTGGCAGTATGATTCTGTCTGAAGAACAAAGAGGCAAATTTGTGGCAGATCAAACACACAGGCATCAGGAGGAGGAGGAGGAGGAGGAAGAGGAGGAGGAGAGGCTGAGTTACAGAAACAGTGATGAGTTCAGCCCAGACCTGCGCTTTTAGCTGAGGCCTGAGAGGCATGAATAATGGACAACGCACAGCCCAGAGGGTGTGGCTGTGGGGGTGTGAAGAATGTGCACCCACCACGATGGAGACATCACTTTGCCAGGAAGGTGGTCTGGGTGCAGCCCTCCAGTGCAGGGCCAGCACGTATAAGATGAGCAGCACAGAGAAAGAACGCAGGCCAGGGGCTCAGGATTCCTCATTGCTGTGGGGGCCGCAGGCATGTGAGCTTAGTTCAGTCAATGCCAGTTTCATAAAGCAGGGCCGATGTCACTGGGGACTTAGGAACAATATAGAGGAAGCTCTCCTGCTGGACCCTAACTGGCACATGCACCCTCTTTGCCAGGCTCAAGAAGACCTTTGAGCAGCATAGTTTGGGGTTGAAGGTTTATACTCCAGGGCACCTGCCAATGGCTGAGCCACACTGTACCCCTTCACTCAGCTCTTTCCTTCGGCCTTCCTTCCATCTCCTCTCTGCCCCCAACTTAGGGCCCTTTCCTGTGCATCCTGCGCACACACATATACAACTCTGAGGCTCCAGTCCTGACCTCCCCCACCAGCCTTTACTTCCTCATCCACACTCCTCCACCCCTTCATCTGTTTACCTCTCTTAGAGCTCCCACAGTCGTCCTGTTCTGAGTCCCCTCTGGGTTCACAACCCTAAGACTGTTCTCTCTGTCCCTTCTGGGACATCTGGTACCTCTGGGATATGGCTCTTCCTCCTGGAGGCGGCTGCCACGAGTGTCTGAATCTTCATCCCCAGAGAAAGCTCAGCTCCTTCTGCTGCCAGAATGGACCACATTCCCTGTCTGGGCCTTCCCATGTGAGGCTCCAACGCGGAGCTAACTCTCTCACCAGCCAGGGGCACAGAGGAGCAGTAGCCACCCAGAACCATCCCCCATCTATGGCCAGTGGCCACACTGGCTACAGCAGCCTCACCTGTGCAAAGCAGGAGGTCCAGGGGTCAGGGCTCACCTGGACAAGCAAGGCTCAGGTCCAAGAGCAAGGGTAACCATGTCTCTGCAGCTTTTTCTGACACTCAGCCTTCAAGAGTGATGCTCAGATTTCCTTGAATAAATTTCCCTTTTGTCTACATCAGCCACATATTGCTTTAAAGGGTATTCATTTCTGTTATTGAAGTTCTCTTGACTTTTCTATCCCTTTTTGCAATTTCTGAATGCTTTTTTCTTGTTCTAGCTCACTTTAATATCTATCTATTGTGTTTAAAACAAATCATTGCAAAGAAAAACAGCAAACATCTTAAAAAGTCTTTCAAATGAATCAAAAATTCCAGAAACAGGGGCTGGGGAGAAGACTTCAGTGGTTAAAGGCACTTGCTTGCAAAGCCTGATGGCTTGGGTTTAAATCCCCAATTGCCATATAAAGCCAGATGCACAAAGTGGTGCGTGTGTCTGGAGTTCATTTGTAATGGTATGAGGCCCTGGTGTGTCCATTCTGTCCTCTCTCTCTCTCTCTCTCTCTCTCTCTCTCTCTCTCTCTCTCTCTCTCTCTCTCTCTCTCTCTCTCTCTCTCTTCCCCTTGCAAATAAACAGTAAATAAATATATTTTTAAATAGCTTGCTTACAAAGCCTGCTGGCTCAAATTTAATTCCCCAACCACCCACATAAAGCTGGATGGTTCATTTGCAGCAGGAAGAGACCCTGGCAAGAATGTGCGCACACACATTCCTGTGCACAAGTAAGTAAATTAAAAAATTAGATCCAAAAGCAGAAAACATTTGCTAATGTCTATCAAAATTGGACCTGCGTAAGCCCTTGGAGCCCCATCTCATGGTGAGGACTTTTTCTTTTCCTATTTTTTCTTCTTTGAGGTAGGGTCTTGCTATAGCTCAGACTCACCTGGAATTCACTATGTAGTCTCAGGGTGGCCTTGAACTCATGGGGATCCTCCTACCTCTGCCTCTGAGTTCTGGGACTAAAGGTGTGCGCCACCATGCCCAGCCTTGGAGGCCTTTTTCTGCTCCTCTTTTATTCTATTAGTTCAGCCTGGAGGTTGGAGATCTTTTCAAATAAGAACATGAAGACCTTCTCCCTCTGTTTCTCTCTCTCTCTCTCTCTCTCTCTCTCTCTCTCTCTCTCTCTCTCTCTCTCTCTCTCTCTTTCTCTTGTTCCATTGTCCCCTTGGCTATGGATAGGACACACAGGGTACAGCAGGAGCAGGCTTGGGATTAGGACCGAATTCCCAACAATTTCTGAAATAATTCTAAACATATTCTGCCATTTTGCAGTACATATTTCGTGAAGTGATATTCTCAGAATTGACTATAAAACAAAACATTGATCAATTCTGAAAAGCACTGGGGATGTTCTAGGCCCTACAGTACAAAATACTTAGCCAAGATTTAATTCTTTATGTGAAAAGTTAATAAGCACATTCATCTCATTAGTATTCAAATTTACTTTTGCCATTACTAAATGGTGAAATTATGTTTATCAAACAATTGTCTTAAAATAATTTTGTTTAAAAAAAATTTTTAGACCGGCATGTTTGTGGCTGGCTCACTCCAGGCAGGTGAGGCGCATGAAGGCAGCGAGAACCGAGGACACCCTACTTCCACCAACAAGACCAGAAATGAGAGCTGACTCCCCAGCACCCAGAGCACATCAGCTAGGACCCAGGTGAAGCCACAGAGGAAGTGACAAGCTGAGCAAGAGTGCTGCTCCCACAGTGAGCCTGACAACCTGCGCCAGGACGACAGAGACACACAGGATACTCAAAATGTTCCAGTGCATAATTCCAGAAGCAGCTAAGAACGCAACACTAGAGTAGACTTAACTCACCTGCTATGACTCAGAGAATTTTGAGGAAGAAAGGGCAGAAAGATTGTACAAGCCATGTTTGGGGAAATACTTAGAGGCATTGCCCCAATCCAATGACTGTCTTCTGCTTGAACAATTCATAGTCCTCAACCCCATGGTGCATTCCCTCAGGAATGGGGGCAGGCAGGAGGGAAATGGTGGTACCAATACATGACTTGTTCATACAAAGTTTCTTCTTAAAAAACTAAAAAAATATTTTTAACAAACTCTAGATGCATATGCCACTTTGTTCATCTGGCTTTATGAGGGTACTGGGGAATTGAACCTGGGCTGTTAGGCTTTGCAAGTAAAGTGCCTTAACCACTGAGCAATCTCTCCAGTCCCTTAAAATAATTTTCTTTATGACTTATCATCAGTAAATTTTTGATTTGTTTACCTATCCCAAACCTATATACCCAGGGTCATGGAAGTTTCTTGGGCAAAAAGGGGTCACAAGTGGAAAACATTCAAGAAACCTTACTCTCATGCACTGAACACCCGCATGCTGTGTCATTGCGTTAGTCCATGCAGTAAGCATGTCAAGATGAAAAGAGGAATGTAGGAACTGGTGAGATGACTTGGGGTGGGGGAGAGCTTGCTGCTCAAGCATGAGGACCCAAGTTGGCTCCCCAACACAGAAGTCAAAAGCTTAGCAAGGCTGCACATGCGTATAACTCCAGCAACAGGAGGGCGGAGACAGGAGGATCCCTGGTGCTCCCTGGTCAGCCAGTTTAATTGAGAAATGGGAGCTGCAGGCTCAGTGAGAGACTCTGTCTCAGGGAAGTATGACAGAAGAGGGGTAAAAGATGTGTGTGCACAGGGGCACAAATCAGCACACACACATGCGTACACCACACACACACACAAACACACAAGTCCAAAACAATAGCAACAGTCTACAGGTTACATTAGGTTTTGAACCAGAAAGAAGAGAATGTCCACAAAGTTGAAGCCAGAGAGCGCCTGCCTCAGGTTCCCAATGATGGATGCCACTCAGGCCCTTCCAGATGTCATGAGGAGGATGTTAGAGCCCAGCGCTCTGCGGGTGACTCTAAGCTGCCTGGCAGGGTAAAATGTGGGTATTGATGAGGAATGAATTCATAAGCTCTCTTCCAAAATGACCTCTTTTTCTTAAATCTTTCACTTTTGTTTTTGTCTTTTTCATTTTTCATTCTTTTTGCTTTTGTGTGTGTGTGTGTGTGTGTGTGTGTGTGTGTGTGTGTGTACACACGAAGGTGTATCACCTTCTTAGTGCCCCATGCACTCTCTGTGGCGGGCATGCCCATCTATGGTGGCTGGAGCAGAACATGGGGGGGGGGTCCTGCTCTATCAGTCTTTCATGTGTTCAGATTTGAGCCAGTCTCTTCCTGATACTGGCACTTGCTGTGTGTGTAAGTATTTTATTTATTTGAGAGAGAGAGAGAGAGACAGAGAGAGAGAGAGAGAGAGAGAGAGAGAGAGAGAGAGAGAGAATGAACAGGCTCTCCAGGGCCTCCAGCAGCTGCAAATGAACTCCAGATTCCAGATGCATACGCAACCTTGTGCATCTGGCTTATGTGGGTACTGGGGAATTGATCCAGGGTCCTTAGGCTTTGCAGGCAAATGCCTTAACCACTGAGCAATCTCTCCAGCTCCCCTTACTGTTTTTTTTTTTGTGAACCTGGGCAATTTCTGGTCTCTTTGCAGCCCTGTGGGACTGAGCTCAGGCACGTGGCCACACCCAGCTGTTTTACATGGGTTCAGGAGATTAGATTTAGGGTGGTTTCAGGCCTGCTCAGGCCCTCATGTTTGCTCAGGAAGTGCATGTAACAGCTGGGTCATCTCTCCAGCCCCTATATTTCACTTTTAATTGACAAATAAAAATGAAATATACATTTATTAAGAAGACTATCTCTTCATCTTTGTGTATTACTGTTTCTGGGAGATGCAACCAATGTCTATTTGCACCAAGTAGGGCACCAATGTCAGATCAAAGTAACAAGTCCATCCAAGTTCAGCTGGGTGAACTGGTGAGATTACTTGGCTTACTTACAGGAGTGACTGAAAAAAACCAGCTGTGTCATGAAAGCTTCCACCCAAGCATGAGTGACAACCTCCCAAAGCCACATAGATGGAGTATTCCCTTTGCTTAAGCTTCCACCGCCTACATACTCTAGCTGAGACCAAGTTCACTGCTGGGGAGGGAGTGGCTGGAATGTCACATAGGGTCTCATGACCCTCTTCTTCCAGAAAGGAATGACAAGAATAATGGGCTGATCTTGAGAGGGTGATCTGATTTCATGATGACCATGACGAAGCCACACCTAGACAAAGTTCTTCAACATTTGTTATCCTTCAATAAAGCTATTCTTGCAAGCACAGGTGAAAACCTTTCAAAACACACCTGCCTTTCTGCTGGGATGTAGATGGCTGAGGAGGGATATTCATTCTCCATTTCCCTTTTAAGATCCTTTTGCCCTTGGAACCATGTGATTTATTTACCGAGTTAAAAAAGAATAGAAAAACTAGAACAAACAAAAGTAAATGAATGTGGATGAAGAACAAATATGTGACCAAAATCCTGAAATGGCTTTTCTGGCCGGCTTTGAAGAAGAGCTCTGCATTCAGTCTTGAAATGTCTTTATGCCATGAGGATTCCTTCACCCACAGGAGACCTGGAGCAGGGAGGGGCTGAGTGCCCAATGCCCACCTCCTGGAGCTGCTCAGTCCACCCTTAGCCTCTCTTTCTGGTTCACAGTGGCCTTGAGTGAGTGAGAAAAAGGGAACCAATGGGACCCTCTTAATCCCACTACCCTCCACAAAGAGAAGACTCCAGGGGAGAGGGGGTGCTGCCTGGGTTGAAGAACTGTGGGTGCCAGTTTCTGATCCTTCTGCCATTCAGTCAGTGCTTGGACCACTTGGAAGCAGCTTCCTGGCAGCCGGGCCCCAGGGGTGGGAGCCAGCAGGGCGCACACAGCTAAAGCCTCCCCTCTGCAGGCAGAATGGGGAGAGGAGCAGGTGACTGGGGAGCACGGAGCTCCGCGCTCCCTTTTGTGTTTCCAACTGCCTTTGTTCCTGAATAAACACTCCTCGGCCTCCTCCCCACCACCTGAAAGCAGCTTCTGTCAGCGAGAGAAATCGCATCCAATCTCTGCTTTAGATGTACAAAAAGTCTGAAATTGCTTGGAGGTTGGCGGGCGGGCGGGTGCAAGCCTGGGGCGGGGATCCGAGCTGGTAATTGCGGGTCATCTATCTGCCTCAGTCAGGAGAGCCTGTGTGCAAGCGAGCGAGCAAGAGAGCCAGCGTCTGCAGCAGGACTGTCTTCCATTCCCGATTCCTCAGCAGCAGGAAAACCTTTCCCAAGCACTGCCCTCAGGCATCACGGGCAGGAGGCATTTGGAGCTGATCGGAAAGGAAAGCCCCAAATGATGAACTTGACCGTCTGCAGGGTCCCACGCAGGTTGCCCAAGGTGACAGCTGCTGTGGAACCCAGGGTAGACACTGTCCACTGGTCCCACAGCTGGAGCAAAACAAAGATCTGGTTGTTCTCTTGCTCTCTCTTGGCCTGGCTCAGGGCAGTGGCCCTGGGGGAGCAGGAGGAGGCTGCTCCCATTGGGCCCAGGGGCTACCAGATCCAGATGAACCTCCCACCTGTATTCCCCTCACTACTCCAGTTTAGGGTCCACCTGATCTAAGGCTAGGGACAGTGGTCAGGGTAATGTGACACTGGAATGATCTGCTCAGGTCCAGGTTTACAGGACCCAAGACTCCCAAGCAGCCTACCAAGATGGCCAAGTAAACCAGGCCTGCTGAGAGGTACAGGCCAGATGTGAGGAGTGGCCTCTCTCCCCAGGGAATATGTGGCTGGATGTGAGCCCTTGGCTTGGTCACATAACCTTTCCAAGGACTAGCATTCTCATTGGACAATGGGACAATGCTGTGGCAACAAACATAGAAAACATGCCAGGCATGGACGGAGCACTTTCTGTGGAGGACATCGCCTCCTCATCCAGGGTGGCGGACAGCTGTGTGAGCGTGTGATGTTCCTGTCAGGACTGGGGATCTTCAGGAGCAAAAGCACAGCTCCAGACCATCAAAGTCCAGGGAGGTGCAGGGAACTCTCTTGGGGATGCACAGGGGATGAGAACAAGTCTCCAGGCTGCCCACTCAATTACCCATTCTCCAGTTCTTCTGGGTCCCAGAAGGGAATAGGCCGGGATCCAGAGCATGGTCAGGTGTGCTGTGAACACCCAGGGGAGACGTCTGGCTCCTCCATGTACTGAAGGCTCCAGTGAGGAGGCCGCTCCTCCATGACGAGAGCTGCTACTGTGAGCAGACATACAGTTTGCTGAAGTCACAGGCTGATGGAAGCCATGTTTGTCTCCAGAGTCTTGGGTCGAGTGGGGGTGGCACTTGGAGCATTCCCCTCCTTACCTCCTCTTCTCACTGCATCCTCGATGTGACCGCCCCCTCCTTGGTCCTGCAGCTCCCTAACTGTTAGGAGGGAAGGATAGAGACATACCCTCTGCCAGCCACAGGGCTGTCTAGGAACCAGGGTTCCTGGCCTCATAAGGTCTTATAAACTCCTGCAATAATGCCCATTGTGTTCAGGTATAATGAAATATCTGAGGCACGCTGCAAGGAAAATAGTTTATTTACCCCATAGTTCTAGAGGCACAAGGGTGTGTGTGTGGAACAGGCCCCAGCTTGGCTTTGTGAGGACCTACCTGATGATGTCACAATGATGAGAGAAGACATCCCATTGCCAGACATGAAGGCCAAACAGATTCAAAAGTCATATTCAGGGTATTTTTTTAGGTAGGGGGGTCTTTCTCTAATCCAGGTTGACACTGAATTCACTATGTAAGTCTCAGGGTGGCCTTGAACTCATGGCAGTTCCCCTACTTCTGCCTCCCCAAGTGTTGGGATTAAAGGTTTGTGCTACCACAGCCAGCACTAATCCAGGTTTTATTACAACTTGCTCTCCTGAGAACTAACCAGGGTCCTACAAGGATCACCTTAATCCTCTGAGGGCACAGCCTTTCCCACTAAGCCCCATCCCTTAAAGGTCCCACAACCTGCTAAAGAAGCTGGCATTCAACCCAGGAGCCTTTTGGGGACAGAATTCATCCCAGTGCCGGGCACTTTTTATCTGCCCACCCAGCATCCCATGGTGGGTACCAACACCGGGATTCTGAGGCAGAACACACCTTCAGGTCCCCAGGGCCCTGCTGATCCTATAAAATGCTTGTCACCTGTAAAGTGGGCCCATCAATCTGTCTATTGCTGCACATCCCTGGGGAAGAGTTATGGTGGGTCTGAAAGGAAGAGAGAGGCCTGGGAGTGGGCTGGCCTGGGCCTCATTGTGAACAGCCTCAGTCTTGACCCTGGGTGGGAAAAAGGAGGCAATCACCACTTTTGACATCACCTTTGATCTTCATGATGCTGCTGGGGAAACCCCAGCATGCCCAGAGCTCTGTCCTCCCTCCCCAGGTCTTCCTTCCCTCACGGCTCTGTCAGGCACACAGTCACAGGGGACCACATGCTTCTAAGCAGACTTCTGTTTGGGAGGTCCTGGGGCCCATGCACCTCTCTTCTTGGATCACTGCTCAATGTGCCTTATAAAAAAGCCACTTGACTCTGTCCTCTTTTTAAAAGAAAAATTTATTTATATATTTGAAAGCAGAAAGAAAGACACATACGCAAAAGAAGGGAATAGGGGAAAATAGATGTGCCAGGGCCTCTAGCCACTGTAACAAACTCCAGATGCAGGTGCCATTTTGCATCTGGCTCTATGTGGGTATTAGGGAATCGAACCTGGGCCTTCAGGCTTTGCGAGCAAATCCCTTTGACCACAGATCCATCTCTCCAGCCTGACCCTCTGTACTCTTGACCCTCTTGGCTCAGCCTGATCTTTGTCACAGACATATTACCTGAATCACCCCTGTAGCCACTGTCTGCTTCCTGAAAAGGATGCGGGAGGAGAACCTTTGTCTAACCTTTCAGTCGCTTTGCCAGTGACTGAAATAGTGTTTGGCACACGAATTACAGACTCTAGAACATGTGTTGAATGAATGAAGGACTGAGCAAATGAAAAAAATATATATGGAATGGAAATCTACCCAAGGTTTTAGGCTGAACCTCATCCTCAGCCCTGGATTGTTCAGAGAGACACCAAGGTCATGCTGACCCTCGGGAAGTAGAAAGATGGGCATTTGGGAAGGCTGCAGGGCCACGACTGCTTCCCTTCCAGGGCAGGGTCATGGAGGCTGCTGGGAGCCCAGAGAGGAGGGATCTGGAGTTTTGGTCTGTAAAAATTGTGGTCAAGGGATCCTGACACAGAACTAACTGTCCAGTATGACCCAGGCCACGAGGGCATTTGAAGGATGTTAGAAGTTGTCATGCTGGCTTGAAAGAAAGGATGGAAGAGAAGGTGTGGATACAAACACATGGTCAGACGTGCTGGCTAGATGGACGTCTCTCCTCTGGAAACATGGCAGGATCCACTTAAGTTAGCATTGGGTTAGGACACAAGTTAGCAAATGCTGGATTAAACCAATTATAATTGCATTTGTCATTGCTGGGTTTGTCAGAGCCTGGAATAGAGCCTGCAGTGGGATCCAGTGTGACTCATTTCCTCAACTAATTTGTTTCATAGAGCACCCTGAGGGTCCAGTCATCCAACTCACCTTGGGAATTAATGACAAGCATACCTGGGGATGGAGGTTTTAGGGAAGGACAGATGCTACTGGAAAAACGAAGCTGGGGCCATTTGTAAACTCTTCTTGTAAAGAAGTTTTGACTTTATTCTTTAGAAAGCTGATGTGGATGGGGACTTGGCGTTCAACTTGGATCCACTTAATGATTCTAAAGTAGCTGAGATATTACAGGGACATCCATGAAGAAGTCAGCCAGCACTGGGGAAGTAGAATACATATGCTCGTTAAGGGAGAGAAGGGAAGCTATGGACAGTCTTATAGATTGAAAACTGTACACTTACATCAAATACCAAGCCCAGAAACTACTCTGTGAATGACGCCTCCTGGAATTGGGTAGTGCCCATTCTGAACACTTGTTAAGGTTCATTCTGATTCAGTGAATTGTGGACAAAGGGGACAGCATGGGAGATGAGAATTCCACAGGGTCATATGTAGTGGAATTGGAGGTCACAAATCTGTGCTCATCCCACCCTGAGACTACATAGTGAATTCCAGGTCAGCCTGGACTAGAGGGAGACCCTACCTCGAAAAACCAAAATAAATAAATAAATAAATAAAAAACAAAAATAAAAAAAAATCTGTGCTCATTTCCTTTGGTTACAGTCGATGAAATGTGGGCAAGTATTCATTGTGTGCTTACGTAACATCCACAAACTCTTCTCTCCTCTCTTCTTTCCCTGAAGCAGTAACTGACCCATCCATGTGGCTAAGGTACTCTCCCTCACCCAGGCACCCTAAGAGTCTGTATGGCACAGAGCTCCCTGCAGTGGACATACTATGTGTGGTGGTTTGAATGTGAAATGTCCCCCATGGCTTGAGCTGATGGAGCCTTTAGGAGATGGAGCCTTGCTGGAGGAGGTGTGTCACCTTGAGCTTTATTAGCCCAGCCCACTGGGTGTTCAGAGCTAGCTCACCCCTGCTGCTTCCTCCCAGCTGATGCGACAAGATGTGATGCCCAGCCCCTGCTCTGCCATGCTTACCCTGCCATGAGGAAACTTTCCCTCAAGCTGAAATCAATCCTTTCCTTCCATCAGCTGCTTTTGGTTGGGTGTTCTGCCCTGGCAATGAGAAGGTGTCTGCTACGCTGTGTGGGAAAGAAACAAATTTCTGCGAGGTAGGCCTGCGGCGACCAGTGTCGTTACTGCGGCAGAGCCCAGCCTGCCCTAACTTGCACGTGGAGAGGAATGTTGTCCTAGCTTCTGGTTTTGGCAAGAAATCTGGTATTAAAATGTTTGGCACTAATTAGGAAGGATAGCAAATTTAGTGCCAGCCCAGCAGGGCCCCTTCACAGGCAAGGCCCAGCTCCCCCAGTATTGGTTTGCACCCCACCCACAATCTCAGGCTACACTCCGGGGCCTTCAAGAACTGCAGAGAGAACGTAAGCTAGCTCATTTTTCTGTACTTTTCCAGGCAATCTCAGATTACTTGTGGGCGTTATCAGGACAGAATGAGACTTGCTGGTCTATGATTAACTGGAGGAGATTGCCTGGTTACAAACCGAGAAGGCAGGCAATTCTAGTCCCCTTTAGGAGCCTTGGAAAGGCCGTATTTGGACAATGAAACACCTATGGACTCTGGGCTATGAGATGCTGGCCAAATATGCCCGGACCCAAGCAGCGATTAAAAACTCAGTGTTCATCTTCCAGCTTTGCTGTTTGCTCTGTGACCTTGGGCAAGTCACCTTGCCTCTTCTTAGCTGAAATTTCTTAACGAGAACTTGGAAATCATCATAGAAATCACCTCCTAGGAATGTGAGTGTAGGAGGAAGTGCAGTGTATGCACCAGCTCAGAATCTCATTCTGGGGCTGGAGAGATGGCTCAGCAGTTAAGGCACTTATCTGCAAAGCCTAACGACCCAGGTTTGATTCCCCAGTACATGGTAAAGCCAGATGCACAAAGTAGCACATGTATCTGGAGTTTGTTTGCAATGGCTAGAGGCCCTGGTGTGCCCATTCTCTCTCTTTCTCCCCTTGAAAATAAATAAATAAATAAACTTGTCTGTCTGTCCAGCCAGTGAGTTACACAGAGCTGTCTCCTTGCTGTATGCCCCTCCATGCACACAGGAGGCTTGTGCAGCAAAGAGGCTGCGTGGGCCTTCCTGAGACAAACATGAGCTCCGCGTCACTGAATTTGATCAGCTATATGCTGGCTGTATTTGTTTCTTGTAGCTATTGAAAAAAACTACCAAAAGTTGAGTGGCTTTTATTCATTTAAAAAAAAATTTATGGGTTGAAGCTGGGGAGGTAGCAGAGGGGTTAAAAGTGCTTGCTTGTAAAGCTGGCCAGCCCAGGTTTGATTCCCCAGTACCCACATAAAGCCAGACCCACAAAATGGTGCATGTGTCTGGAATTCATTTGCAGTGGCAAAAAGACTTGGCACACCCACATATTCTCTCTCTCTCCTCTCTCTCTCTCTCTCTCTAACATAAATAAAAAATTGTTTTTCTTTTTCTTTTTTTTTTTTTTTTTTGAGGTAGGGTCTTGCTCTAGCCCAGGCTGATCTGGAATTCACTCAGGGCTCAGGGTGGCCTTAAACTCATGGTGATCCTCCTACCTCTGCCTCCTGAGTGCTGGGATTAAAGGCATGTGCTACCACAATTAGCTAAACAATAAAAATATCTTAAAATAAAAAAATAAAAGAGAACCATGATCCAACTGGCAAGGGAATAATTTTAGGAGATTAAAAAATGTGGGAGGGCTGGGGAGATGGTTCAGTGATTAAAGACATTTGCTTGCAAAGCCTTCCAGCCTGAGTTCAATGGCCCAGTACACGGGTAAAGCTGCTCACTAGCCAGGCTCATTTGCAGTGGCAAGAGACCTTGTCTCAAAGAGGGTAGAGCATGAACAATTCCTCTGACCTCCACACATGTGCTTCCACATACATATATACATACATAGACACATGTAAGTGAATATATAAATGCAACTGTAAAAAAAATCATGGGCGCTAGAGATATAGTTCAATGGGTAGAGCACTTACCTAGTGTGCATCATGTCCTGCACGAGCCAAATATGGTGGTGCAGACCTACAATCTCAGGACTTGGGGTGTGAAGGTGGAAGATGAGAAGTTCAAGGTCATCCTCAGCAACACAATAAGTTTGAGGCCAGCCTGGGCTACATAAGAACCTGCCTCAAAAAACAAAAACAAAACAAAACAAAAAACTTGTGTGCAAAGCATCGTGGTAAACTATTATAATCCAGCACCCAGAACACTGAACATTTGAGAGCAGGTTGGGCTGTAGGGCAAGAGTCGTCTCAAAATGAAAATCACAACAAAAAAAATTGTGGAAAAACTTCTCATCATATACAATTGGCTATTATAACCATTTTAAGTGCCCAGATCAATTGGCTTAAGCATATTTATCTTATTGTGTCTTAGATCTTTAGGCTTTTTCATCTTGCAGAACTGAAATCTTTTTCTTGGTGACATCTTAAATAACACAAATTTATTCTCTTGCAGTTCTGGAAACCAGACTTCCCAAATCAGTCTCATTAGCTCATTTCACAGCATTGGCAGATCCTGCCGATTCAAAGGTCTCCAGGGAGGACTCGCTTCCTGGCCTCTGTCAGCCTCGAGAGTCACCCATGTCTTTGGCTCAAACCTTCCCTCACATCACCCCAAGCCCCTGCTTCTGTCTCCTTGCCTCCTATTCGTAAGTCTCTCAATGCCACCCTCTTATCAGGACACTTGTGATGCACTGAAGTCCACGGGATACCCCAGGATGCCCTTCTAGTGCCAAGATCCTTACCTTGCTATTGCCCAAGTTCCCAGGGCCTGACCATGTTTGGAGGACTCAGTTTACCAGCTCTGTGTGGCTTTCCTGGGACGAAAACAAACAGGGTCAGTGACATGCCTGTGAGTGTTGGGCTCTGCTCTGAGCTCCCCTGCTGGCATAGCTCAGGTCCTTTCTTTCCTTGCCAGCTTAGGTGATGGAGTCAACCCCACAACCAGCAGCGAGCCAGCCAAGCACTGGGCTAAAGACAGAGCTGATTCCTTATGGATGCTCTCTTCCAGATTCCGGGAGCCCCGTGTGAGATCACAGAAACAGGAACAGGAGAGGGGGAGGACTTCCCCCTCTCCCATCTGTGAAGACTCGGGTCACACATTTTTATTTTATTTTATTTATTTCAGAGAGAGACAGAAAGAAGCAGAAAGATAGAGAATGGACGTGCCTGGGCCTCTTGCCACTGCAGACGACCTCCAGACACATGTGCCGCTTTGTGTATCTGGCTTTACATGGGTCCTGTGAAATTAAAACCTGGACTTCAGGCTTTGCAAGCAAACATCTTTAACCTCTGAGCCCTCAGGGCACATATTTTTACTCAGCACCTACTATGTGCCTGGCACTGTCCTAGGACCTAAATGAGAAAGACCCTGCCTCTGTCCCAGAAGACTTACTAATGGCACGGGGTCAAAGTCATGAGTAAGTGACATGAGCTCAGACAGCAAGGAAACCCCAAGAATAAAATGGTGTCCTGGGCTGGAGAGCAAGGGAGCCGCTTCAGATGGGGTAATCAGGGAGGGCCTCTTGGAGGAGGTGACAGGAAGAGGGCTCCAGCTTGATGGGACTGTCACATCTAACTTCAGCAAGGAGGCTTTGGGGTAGGGACTCCTGGACAAAGGCTCCCCGTTTCCCCTGCAGTGGTCCATGCTGTGCTCTGAGCCATGGGGTGGGTCAGACCTGGGGAAAGGCCTGCAGAGTGGAGAGGCCGGACCCCAGTCCTGAGCCGCCTTGGCCTGCTCTGCTGGCTCCCGATCCTCATGGCTTTCTTTAAGAGACCATCTGTCTCCTTGCTGCACTCTGTCCCGGCTCCCCTCCGTGTCTGTCACAGCCAGCCCCACCATCCCCGCCCACTGGGGGGGAGGGGCACTGAAGCAGGTGTGACCTCTGGCCTTCTCATCTGGTCACATCTGGCCTCCGCTGAGTCACTCCCTCCATCTGCCGGTTCTCACTGTTGGACGGCCGCCCGTTCCTTCCCTGGCTCCCTGGGAGCCGCGTGACGGCCCACGCGAGGAGTCGGTGCCAGGGTCTGCACGCTGGCGGGGATGTGACTGCACTCAGTTCCCCGCGGGCCTCCGCTCCAGCCCCACGCGCAGCCCAGGGGGGCAGGTAGCTGAGTCTCAAAGAGCCCAAGGCTGCAGCCTTCGGGTTTGGCACCTGTCATATTAGGGGTACAGGCAGCTTGAAGAGGAGAAAGCAAGGGGGGGGGGGTTTGAGTCCCTAGCAGGGCTGTTTTCTGGGCCTAGGGCTCTAACTTTGAGCCCTTAACCTTTCTGAGACCAATTTTCTTCATTTATTTTGAATTTTTAAAACTATATTTTTGGACTGGAGAGATGGATCAGAGATTAAGGTGCTTGCTTACAAAGCCTAAAGACCTGGATTTAATTACCAGTACTGACGTAAAATGCACAAAGTGGTGCATGCATCAGGAGTTCGTTTGCAGTGGCTAGAGGCCCTGGTGCACCCATTCTCTCTCTCTCTCTCTCTCTCTCTCTCTCTCTCTCTCTCTCTCTCTCTCTCTCTCTCTCTCTGTCATAAATAAATAAATATTTTTAGAAATAATATACTCTTTATTTGCAAGTGTGTGTGTGTGTGTGTGTGTGTGTGTGTGTGTGTGTGTGTGTGTGTATGCTTGAGTTTGTGCCCCCAGGTCTCAACACTGGAAATCAACACCTGTCTTTCCACGGGGATGGAGAATTGAACCTGGACAGGTAGGCTTTGCAAGCAAGCACCTTTAGCCACTGAACCATCTCCCCAGCCCAAGAATTAAGCCAGTCTGGCTGCATCATCTATGCCAGAGGCCCCTTCCTTCCTCTGGTAGCAGCACCCCAAATATCCCTTAAGCCCCTCCATGACCTCCTCAATGCCCACGATTTAGTCAGTGCTGATGACAGATGCATGACCAAGGATTAGCCAACCAGAGAACCCAAATCCACTTCCCTCTTTGGTGATTGGTCCAGGGTCAGGCGGGCACCAGCAATCGCCAGGACCACAGCTGGGACTTTGCCAAGGAAAGGGGGGCTCTTTTCTCTGGGCCTGTCAGTGAGCTCAGACCAGAGCTCCTAGTGCTGCCAAGTGGTGAGAGCCAGCCTGTGAGGCTGAAAGGCTGCATGGAGAGTCGCGCCAAGACATAAGGATGAAAGCCGTCCTGACAAGTCCCTTGATCCAGCTGGGATCCATGCCAGCTACACCTCTGGACTTTTCCGTTACCCATGCCAGTCTGTCACCTTTCCTAATGTAGTTTGAGTTGGGTTCTGTCACTTGCCACTAAAAGAGTTTCATGTGATATATTCCTGAAAGTGCATCTGATAGACAGTAGGTACTCAACACATGTTTATTTTAAAATAAAGCCTTTGTGAGTGAAAAGAAAAAAACAATACCAACAGATAACAGTTATACAATTCCATTTATATAACATCCTCGATGTGGCGAGAGTCGCAGAGATAGCAAATAGCTTCATGGCAGTGGGGGCTGGGCTGGGTCTGTATGTAAGTAGCGGCAGACACTGGTTCTGTTTCCTGACGACTTCAGTGGTCTCAGACCCAGCAAGGTAGGAGTATGAGCCTTCCAATTGGCTGAGCCAGGCTGGAGTTGGAATTCCCAAATGGCCATTAACCAGCGGAGAGGTCTGTGGCTTGTCATATCTCCTTGCTGGCCCTCCATGTCCCCATTGGCCCTTCTGTCCATACTTATGAATGGAGGCTGATCTCAACAGCAGCCAATGAAAGCTGTGGGTAAACTGAGGTTCCACAGGGTTGACTAAGGCCTTGGGCTCTGGAGTCTGCCTGCTTGTGCTGAATCCTGTCCCCACTGCTCCCTGGCTGGGTGACATTGGTTATCGCATCTGATCTCTGCTCTTCACTTTCTCCAAGTGGTAGTTTGAATGGATGTCCCCCAATAGATTCAGGAGTTTTATTAAAGCTTGTCTTCAGCTGCCTGGGTGGAGGAAGTGTCACTGTGGGCAGATCTAGGGACCATCTCTAAGGTGTTTCTGGGGGTGGATCTGGAATTCAGTCTAAGGTCTGCAGAGAGCAGCCTGAGCTCTGCTGGAGTCCTGCTGTTTGGCTACAGGAATGTGCGTGCTTTTGGAGGCGCTGCTGGTGGGTTTTTCTCTCTGCTTGGACCTGTGAAAGGGGGCAGCCTCTTTCACCATCATGGAAATTCCCCCAGATCTGTAGCTTCAACAAATCCCATTTCTCCTATAAACTGTGCCTGGTTTGGAGGTTCATCCCAGTGACATAAAGCTGATTGTGGCACCCCATCTATGCAGTGGACATAGTGCCAGAGCCTCCTCACAGGTGGCTTTGGGGATGTGGCTGGATCATGCCTGTAGGGTAATGCCTGACACTTGTCAAAGATGATAATGAGTCTGGCTTTGTGGGTTGGGGGTCCTGGCTACGCAAGTGAAGTTTGTAGCAACACCACTCTTGTGAAGCCCCCTCACCCCCGCCAGACTTCTCTTTGGCGTCCTGAAGCCCAGACACATAAGGTCCAATGAAGGCACCCTGCCAAGAATCAGGGGTTCCTGTTTCCACACTGACAGCCTTCCAAGAGGAGTGAGAGAAACCTGGACTGGACGTGCATGGAATGCACTTGGGGGTCCAGCCTCTGGGGAGAAAGGACTCCCCACAGTGAGAGATACTAGGAATAGCAGAGGCTCAGAGTGTGGCTTGAAGGGGCCCTCTGTTCCTAGGTGTAAATTTCATGTTTTTCTCGTGATTTTAGGATGTCTGGAATTTCACCAGCTCCAGTCTGTTTGTATCAGTTACTTTCTCATTGCTGTGAACGAATTCCTGACCACAAGCAGCTTAGGGGAGGGAAGAGTTCATTTTGGCTTCCAGTTCCAGCGGTTCAAGTCCTTCGTGGTCTTGGAGAGGGGTGGAGCATGCAGGAGCAGGAAGCTGGAATTACATTTTCACCTCAGCAGGCTGTAAACAGACAGAGGAAACAGCACGTGAGGATGGACTTGAGGTTTTACAAAGCTCATGACACCCCCAGTGACACACTTCCTCCGGCAAGGCTATTCCTCCTCTAAAGGTTCCCCAACCTTCCCAAACAGCACCACCTGGTTGCGGTTCAAGTTTTCAAACACATGGGCCCACATGGGGGCATTTTACAGTCCGTCCTCTCCACTATCTCCTAGGCAGAGGTATGAGCCCCTCGGTCTCTCTTTTCAAAACCAGAGGAGCAAGGTAGTGAGCCATTAATGCATACACGAATTGACGGCAGGTGTATTGGTCATTTTTCTCATTGCGGTAACAAAATACTTGTCACCAGGCGTGGTGGCACATGTCTTGAATCCCAGCACTTGGGAGCAGAGGTAGGATGGCTGTGAGTTCGAGGGACCCTACCTCGAAAATTTTTTAAAAATTAAAAAACCCCAACCTGTCAAAAGGACTTAAGGCAGGAAGGAGAGGGGTTATTTCAGCTCACAGTCCATCATGGTGAGGAAGGCATGGTGTCAGGCGCATGAAGCAGTGAGTATCTGGTCACATGGCATCCATAGTTAGGAAGCAGAGAGCAAACAGGAAGTGAGGCAGGACTTTAGCACCTCAAGGCCCATCCCCTGGTGACCCGCTTCTTCTAGCAAGGGCCCAGCTCCTAAAGGTTCCACAACCTTCTGAAATAGTGACTCAGCAGGGGACCAGAAAGGGCATTTCACATTCAAATCACAGCAGGGCTGGGGGTGGGGAAGCATGCTAAAAGTCACAGTAGGGGAACTGTGGTGGAAATTACCCAGAAGGCAAACTTTTCTGGTCCTCACTGGCTGAGTGATGATCTATTTAAAGGCATTCCATCACCATCCTATGGATGTGGATCCATCTGAACAGTTACAGGGCTGAAGCCTTGATTTAATGCAGCTCTGAGTCCTGCTGCACAGGGACCCAGAGCTGGGAGGAGTCTGGTTCCTAATGATGGCCTAATAACAAGGTGAGTGTGGGGAGCCCCTGAGGAAGCAGAGAGGCTGTGTCAGGCAGCAAATGGCCACACTCAACAGCCTGGTGCCTGGTGCTGCTGCCGGTGATGATGGTGGTGGTAGAGATAAAGAACCCTGTCCTCAGGAGTGGGGAGATGGCTCAGCGGTTAAAGGTGTTTGATTGCAAAGTCTGGTAGCTCAGGGTTTAATTCCCCAGTCAGTCATGTTAAACCAGATGCAAAAAGTGGTGCATACGTCTGGAATTTGTTTGCAACTATGAGAGACCCTGACACAACTGTACACACACACACATACACACACACGTGTGTGTGTGTGTGCAAGTAAATAAATACATACATACATAAGTAAATAAATACTGCATAAAGGAAAACCTCCACCCTGGAGCCTGCATTTAGGAGAAGGGCATCTCAATTCCAAATGAGCTGGTAATTGGATGGGATGAAGGAGGCTTCTTTAAGTATAAATTGAGGATAAGCTGGGCTGACTGCAGTAAAGAAAAAGATGTGTTGGTTTTTGTAGAAATAAGGCGTGGCTGGTTCCAGGATTCCTTGCAATCTAGTTGCTCCTGAGACCACACACTTCCTGTTGAGTACAGTGAGGAGAGCATATATGTGATCAGGAGTTTTTGATCAAATTGATTGGTCTAACTTAGGTCAATACCCATTCCTTAAACTAAGCACCATGGCCAGGAGGATGTCCTATGTGGATTGTCTTGGACCGTCCCAAGGGACCAAGTGAGGTGGAGAGTGATGTCAGTTCTTCTCAAGCCTCAAGATGGCAGAGACCCAGGACGAGGCCAGCCTGGTTAGGAAGCAAGAGGAACACCAGCTCACAATGGCAGCAGAGTCCAAGTGCTGTCGTCTCCTGCTCCTCCCTCCAGACAGCTTCTGGGGACAGAAGACCCTCTTCCCATTTGACAGCTGAGAAGATCGAAAACAGTCTCTGGTCTGAAACCCAGAAAGCCTACTTTCTCCTCTGTTCTAAGTTCTTTTTTTTTTTTTTTAAGGTTTAGAGAAACATTATTAGATTTATTAAATTAAGAAAAGGAAAGAGGAGAAAGTACAGAGAGCTCCCACCATAAGGGAGGGAGGTTCTAAGTTCTTTCTCACCCTATTGACCTAGCTGCTGCTGACCTGTCCTCACCTCCCACTCCTGTTTTGATAAGCCAAAACACTCAGATCCCTGGACTTGGGGATCTAGAAAAGATCTTGTCTCTAATCTCCTTCAAGATATGCCCACGTGCCATGCTCAATTGTATCCCCCCAGAACTATAAGCGGAAAAGCTTCTCCTCCCTTAACTTGCTTCTTATCTGGTATTTTGTCATGGTGAGGAGGAAAGGAACTAATGTTAAAATCTGGTACCAGAAGTGGGGTCTTTGTTGTGATCATCCTGACCATATGGGTCTTAGACATTTGGAATTGGTTTCCAGGAGGAATGTAGAAGACTTTAGACATAGGCATAGAAAATCCCGAGACTGCTTAATGGGCTGTTCTGGTGGGAATTTGGAAGATCTGAATGCCATGAGAAATGTGGACAGCCTGGTTCATGATTCAGGAAGGAACGATAATAATACTGGTGTGGGATTTGGGGGTTCAGGGAGGTCTCCCAGATTTATGAGCTCCAAGTTTTGGGTTTTGTCCTAATCTTTAATGAAGAATAATAAAGATGGACTCAAGAAGGACAAATTATGAGTTATTGGGTTTATTTGGGGAGCAATCACAATTTGTGGCATTTGTTTAAAGGGAACTGGGATCTGGGAAGGAAGGCCAGAACATGTTTTCATGTGGAAAACATGTTTAAGAAAGATGTAAGTTTAGGGAAAAATTGGAGTAAAGCCCCAAGGCATGGAAAGTAGTTTATCATCTAAGAGAAACTAAGGCTTTCAGGGGGAAGGCCACAGGCATGTGGAAAGCCAAAAGAAACCGAGGCTTTTAAAGCAGGATTAGATCTAGAAGAGATGCACATGGCTCTCCTGTGGAAGGAAGCTACGAGAAGATTAGAGAGAGCATCCACATGGTAGATCCAGAGTGTTAGTACGCACTTGGTGCATTCAGAGACCATAGGGAGGTTGTATACATAACTAGGTGAAAACTTATAAAGCAGAGACAAGTGGAGAGGCTAAGAGACAGGGCTGTGCTTTCCCATCCCCACCCAGACAGGCTGCTAGCTGGGGATAGGGACCAAAACTCATGTGGGGCTCTGGGCCACACGGGATGAGAGCTGATCACATGAGGGTCTCTGGAAGGGAAAGAAGGCACACGGGGGGACGCCACCTTTATAGCGTCAGCTTCTGGTATGTAAGAGGAAAATCTAATTGGTTGGCAAATTTGGAGGGCGGACCCCAGAGTCCATCCACACCTGAGTCAGCCAGCTAGGATTGTAGTGTGCTAGACTGTGGACAGCAGGGGGTATTGTAGGTACGTCTCAGTCAGGCACAAGTTTCAATTTTGCCAGGAGTCTTTATACTTGTGCCAGGACGAGATGGCATGTGGAATGCATCCCTAGTTCTCTCTGGGCCTCAATCCCTGAGTGAAAGTGGCTAAAAGAAGCTAGCTTTCTCCTATTCTCCTTCAACACTAGTAATAATAATAAGTGGCCAAGTACCGAGACTTGTCATTGGCTCCCTATTCTAAACTGTGCGGTTCTGGACTTCACCTACTCAGTATCTACCTCCTGGTGGAGAGCGGAACCTGAAGGGCTTCACTGGCTTTATCCAGCTCGGAGGCTCTGCTGCTTCTCCTCTTCCCCATCCAGATGTCTTGGCTATTGCTCTTTGCATGTGTCTCGATTCCTGACACAATTTTCTTCTGTGCTAATTGTCTTGTTGTAATTCTTAGAGGTAATTTTCTTCTGTTACTTCATTTCTACAGTTAACACCTTCCAATTAATTTCATAGCTCTCGAAAGTTCTTCCACACATTGCCCTAAAAACCTTCCCCGTTTAACTGTTGCGTGTGATCAATGTCTCTGCCACACCAAGGTCATCTGTCTCTGTGACACTGTGAGTGCACTGTTTATACTTGATCTTTGGGATAATCTTAGGAAAGCAGACTCAGTTTACAGAGAGGAAAATCAAGGCTCAAAGCAGAAAAGCAGTTTTCTGAAGGGCCCTAGGATGGGCAGAGCTGGGCTCTGAGCCATCTCCATCTGCCGTCCGAGCCAACAGCTGCTGCTGATGTGGGAGCATCCATGTGGCTGTCAGCTGCCAGGTGCATACCTATCCTGCTGGGGGCCTTCAGGGGGGCACTGATGGCCATGCTGGACCCTCCCCTAGTCATCAAGAGCCAGCCCCTGTCATCTGCTCTGAGACACTGCCCTGGCATGTGGGGAACTGAAAGCCAGGGTCCCAGCAATCCAAGGATGGGGAAAGACAGAAAGAGCCGTGACATCTCCATGGGTGAGGAGGAGAAAACCTCATCCAGCGACATTTTCAGAGAAATGAAAAATGATTTCAAATTCTATTCTCTCGTCTCTCTCAGCACATCCCCTGGTGCTATTTTATCTGGTAAATAGGAGGTCTAGTTGTTATTCTCAATTACGATATTAATTCTCCCAGTGACCCTGGGCTACTTTCCTTCCTTCTCAGAGCCCTTTCTCTATCTGTCACCACCCACTCAAGGACAAAAAAAGGTTCTCACAAGAATGAGACTCCCTGTGTCTGAGCAGACCTGGGCCTCATTACCCAGCAGGCACTGTGGGCAGGGGCGAGGGGTGACCTGGGAGGGGTGGACAGATGTGGTTCCAGGCATCTGCTGTCCTTTTGTCCTCCTCTCTTTCCTGACAAGAGCCCCTCCTCTGTGCCTTTTTGATTCATAGAGTCTCTACTCACCATGCTATCCTGTCTTGGAAGATTCTGGAGTTTTGCCCTCCCTCCTTCCCAATCCCCAGCAGAAGGGATGAGTGGCAGCAAATTCCTAGCCAGCCAAGCTCCAACACCACCCTCCCCTTGGGGCTGCTTTGATGTTATTTTCCCAGTTACCTCCCCTCCTTGGAAGGGGAGGCAAGGTTGTCAGGAGTAAATGGTCTCCCGTTTGTTTACCTCAGCATTTGGCCGCATCTGTCCCCAGTACCTGTCCCTTTCACCAGCCCCTCCCCCAACCACCTTCATCCCATTGTAGCTCCCTAAACCATCTGGAATTAGGCCCACCATTTCCCTCTCCCCCCACGTGTGAGTAGAGAAGGCCAGTCCTAGCACCGTGTGGGAGGCCCATGCTGAGAAAGATGCAGGAAATAGCTCTTCAGTTAAAAAAAAAAAAAGGGGAGGGGGACCTCAAGTAATAAACAGCAGAGACCCTGGGCTGAAGATCTGCAAATACAGATGAAAACAAGTCCCATATGAAAAATTCTAATGAGTTTTGTTCTTGCTCAGAACTGAAAACTAATTTTTAAAATCTTGGTGTTGCAAAAGAAAGGGCTTTATAGGTAGATCTAAGTTCCAGCCTGCAGCCAGAGGATCTGAGCGGTCACATATGCGGAGTCCCTGCCCATTTCCAAGAGCCCAAAGGCCCGGGAGGATGGCCCTGAGAGGCAGCCGCCACCCTATCTTTGTTGTGGTTGGGTGGAGGTGGGCGTTGAGGCTTCAGGATGGTGGTTTCAGCAGATCTGGGTCCACATTGGTGTGGGGCTAAGGCTTCCACCTGATCTCTCTGCAGAGCTGAACAAAGGTTTCTGTGTTTAGGGGTCAGATCTGCACAAAATCATCTGAGACCCCAGATACAGTCAAAATATTTAACAAGGAGCCAGACATGGTGGCGCACACTTTCAATCCCAGCACTCAGGAGAGGTAGGAGGATCATCGTGAGTTCAAGGCAACCCTGAGACTACATAGTAAATTCCAGGTCAGCCTGGGCTAGAGTGAGACCCTACCTCAAAAAAACAAAAATAAATAAATAAATATTTAAAAATTAACAAGTCAAGGATCCATCAGATGATAGCGACAGGAATGGGGCAGGTTTGGGTGGCCCTGGAGGCTGAGAGAGGCCAGAGTACTAGGACTGAGGAGATGGAGAGCCATTCTTCCTCCAGGCAGAAGCGCGCTAATACTGTAGAAGGTAGCCTGTTCCACCAGGCACCTCAGGTGATCAGTGCTGCACCCAGCTGGGGACTCCATCCAAACACACCTTCCACCACAGCTTAGCCTTCCTTACTCTGCAGCTTGCAAGCCTCATGCACACAGACCTGGGGAGTGTCCAGATGATGAACAGCTTGTCTCTGAAGTTCCTTACTTAATCAGTGTCTCTGGCCAGTTTTCTTTTTTTAAAAAAAATATTTTATTTATTCATTTTCAAACAGAGAGAGAGAGAGAGAGAGAGAGAGAGAGAGAGAACCAGGGCCACCACCTTGTGGGTCTGTCTTATGTGGGTACTGGGGAATTGAACGGGGGGCCTTAGGCACTGGAGGCAAGTGCCTTAATTGCTGAGCTATCTCTCCAGCCCTTTTTTTTTTTTTTTTTTTTTTTTTTTTTTTTTTTTTTTGTGGTGCTGAGGACCGAACCCAGGGCCTTGAACTTGCTAGGCAAGCACTCATCCACTGAGCTAAATCCCCAACCCCTCTCTGGCCAGTTTTCTTACCCTTGAGTTGGGAACAATCCTAATGCCTGGTGCTTGGAAAGGTGGGGTGGGAAGACACTCTTCACAATACCTGGCCTGGCATAAGCCTACTACTGCTCAAGAGATGTTCATTGAACTTGTGAGCTCCAAACCAGGTGGCCAGACCCAGGGGCAGCAGATTGCAGACGGAACATGTGCTTTTTCCTCCTCCCATTCACGTGCACAGAGGGCTCTCAGATGCCACTGGTGGACAGCAGCCGAGGGGATCCAGCACCACTCCTCACCTCAGGCTTGAGAGGATAGGGAGGAACCTGGGGCAGACATTGGAGGAGCCGGGATGGTTCTAGAGGGGACATTACTGTGGGGGTTCTCTCCTGATCATAGCACAGGGTCCTGGGCCTGAGTCACATGGGCGCTTAGTCAACGTGGACACTCTGGGCCCCACCCCCTCCTGTTCAGTGAGTCATGACTGGAAAATGGTTCTGAAAACAATGACATCAGCAGTTCTGTTGCTTCAGTGTGGAATCACCTCTTGGCACTGACAGGTTAGGCTTTGGGGGCTAGAACCCCCTTCACATCATTCTTTCCCCCAGACCATCTGGGTCCAGGCCCCCTTTGCCGCTTCCAAGCTGGGAACTTGGACAAGTGTCACATTCCTGCCTCAGTTGCCTCTTCTGTGAAGCGGGAGAGAAGCAGGACCTGCCTCCTCGGTCAGCCTCCTTTCAGCCCTGATTCCAAGGGAGCGGAAGGAGGCCTGCCTCAGTCATCCCTCAGTCCTCGGAACAGTTCAGATGAGATCTGTCAGAGTCAAGCCTCCCCAGCCCCCACCTCGAACTGGTGGTGGCATTTGTCACAAGGGAGGGGGAACCAGCACGTGAGGACCCCGAGCTTGTCTTGACTACTCAGTGATGTGATTTCAGGTCCATCCATTCTCAGTGTGAATACATAGCTCTCTCCTTAATAGACAAGGACCTCTGTTTTCACAGGGTCAGAACACAGACGATCAAACCACAAACAAATCAGCGAGACAAACAGCTGTTGTGAAGGCAAAAAAATTAATAATAATAATAATAATAAAATCCAATCTGGGCTGATGAGAGTGATGGCTGGGAGGGAGGAGCTGCCGCTCTGAAAGGCTGGCATTTGATCTGAGCCCTGAATGCCAAGTCACTGACATGGTACAAACAGTGGTAGTACATCACGGCAGAATGAACAAGTTCAAAGGCCCTGGGGCCAGTGCAGATGGACAGAGAATGCGGGGACAGAAAGATGGCTGATGGGACGGAGTGTCAGGAGAGAGGCACAGTGGGGGGAGACATGGCCAGAGAGGTTAATAGCAGGCGGTTCTTGCTGGGCCTGTGGAGTTTGGTTTAAGCAGGCCGCAACTCATCTGAGCTGAAAGCATTAAATAGTATAAATAAAGGCAAACTAGGATCCTGGTCAATGCCAGGGGAGTGTTCTCTTAGTCCTCACCCTGGACAGCACCGTCCTGGCTGAGACAATGTGGTCATACAGTGACTTAGTGGTTCAGATCCTACAAGGAACTGGCCAAAAGCAACTTTAGATTATTTCCAAGTTTGGACCCTCGAATCCTACCCAGACATCAGGATGTGTCTGTGAGGGGCCCGTTTCTGTAGGCATGGTAACAGTCAGTGTACCCCGTTTTTCTTTGTTTCATCAACCTAAAATACAGCCATGGCTTCTCAGGCTCTGAATGAAGTGTCCCAGGGAAGGACAAAGCCTGGTGTTTGGGATCTGGCCCTCTTCCCTCCTGCTTCCTGGGGGCCCTACTGTCCCTATTGGCAAATGCCTACTCCCTGTTCCTCAGGGGACGGATGAACCAGCCACCTGCCTGCGGGGTGTGCCAGCCCTCTCTGGAGGCCTGGCTCTGAGGACAGGAGTGGGCTGTGGGGAAAAGGAGCAGAAAGAAAGGAGGGAGAGTCAGTGCTGGAGGGAGGGTGCCTGTTGCCATGGAGGGAGCTGCAAGGTATTCTGGGATCAACATTTGCACTGCAGAGGACAGAGTGGGGGTCGGATGGCTGGGGAAGGTGATGGGAGAGCCGGTGTCTTTCCTTTGTCCCTGGTGCTTTCTGAAATCCCAGCAGACAGTGAATGCCATCCTCCCCCACCAAGTGTGGGGACTGGCCACCCCCCATTCCCCAGCCTGGGCCCCCTTGGCAATCCCCTCCCTATCCTGCTGGTCCGCCTCGCGTACAGAAGGCAGCGAGTGGCCCCTTTCCAGGAGGCCTGTTTACCAGCACGACTGCAGGAAATTAGTGCTCTTAAAAGGCATTCAGCATGTACCCGGCAAACACGCTCACTGCAGAGGGGACTTACTATGCCTTCCCCCCGAATCTGCTGAAACGGAGTTTACCGTGCATCTCAATCGGCTTCCTTCCATCCACCACATTAAATGCATTTAATCTACTCTTGCAAATGGCTAATTCTGAAAATCCGCTTATCAGTATTAGGTCCTCAACATCCATATTTATTTACATTTCATTTTCATAATTTTTTGTCCCCATGTGCGTGACTAAATTCTCTTTTCTATTGTCTGGGCCTATTTCACAAGTCTCAGGGTGGACAGGGGCCAGCAGATTAGACACGGGAGCGTGGCAGGGATGCTAGGGGTGGGCGGGCTCAGGACACAGGCTTGCGAGAACCAGTCTCAAAGGGGAGATGGGAGAGAGCGTGGCTTTCACACTTGGCCTCCCAAGTCACACTAGAACTCTTGAGAGCACTAAAACCTGTGAAGAACAGAGAGGCTGCTTGACCTCTGCAGGGCGTATTCACACCATGCTATTCTTGCAGCGGGCTTTTCCTGTGGGCCAATGCTGAGATGGACCGGCAAAGTCAACAGGTTTCTAGCTCACATTTAGTGGATTTGAAAGGAAAGGCTAAGAACCAACAAAGTGTTAAAAAGAAAACACATCATTTGGGTCTGGAGAGATGGCTCAGTGGTCAAAGGTGCTAACTTGAAATCCTGCCAGCCCGGGTTTGAGTCCCCAGGACCCATGTAAAGCCAGATGCACAAACTGGTACATGAGTCTGGAATTGGTTTGCAGTGTCCGTTCTCTCTCCTTCTCTCCTCTCTCTCTCTATCTCTCTCTCACTCTTCCTCTCCCCCTCCTTGAAAATAAATAAATAATTATTTTTTTTAAAAAAAAAACGTTTTTTCATGTGTGTATGGGCACACCGGTGCCAATAATCACCAGATATTTGTGTCACGTTTTATGTCTGGATTACAAGAGTGGTTGGGGAACAGAACTCAGGCCATCAGGCTTTGCAAGCAAGTGCTTTTGACTGCTGAGACATCTCTTCAGTCCTGGAACAACAAAGTCATAACACATACCAAGGGGACAGTTTTATTCTCTCAAAGAATGGCTGAATTATTTTGTAGCCACTTTAGGAAAGCAAAAGGCTCCAGTCGACTAAATCAAGATTTTTTTTCAGATCAAATAGGAATGTCTAAGGTACAAGGCATTGGTTACATGGTGATTAAGATGAGGACTGATTGTTAGCAAACTTGAGTTCAGGGCCCCATTACCCTGTGACCTTGGGTGAGTGGAGCCACCATATCCCTATCTGCAAAATGGGCACTGTGAATAGACAGGGGCACTGAGCAGGTCTCCACCCACAGGAGTGGGAAGACTGAAATTAACACTGCAGGTGGCTCTTCTAGAAGACTTAGCAAGGACCTACACAACTAGTGACAGGAGGACTGGGTGTGCGGCTCGGGGACACAGCACGTGTCTGAGACGTGCAACACGCTTTAGCACCACCAAGAAAAAAGAAGCATTAATATCTATGAATTTGCTCAATCAAACTCAGGAAATAGACTTCAAAGACAGACATAAACACAGATCAACTGTTTCCCAACAGGAAAAGCACACCTAGAAAGGACTGAGAAAAGCTAATTACACCAGTGGACATTGCCCCTGGTGCCAGGGCCCAGCGCATAGTAATAATGCAGATCCAGCATCTGCCCAGAGTTAAGAGTCCTTCATGGCTCCAGCTCCCGCTCTCCCCTTTCAACTTCCGGCTCCTCCCGGAACCCAGCCATGTTCTTAGCATTCACCCAAGGACGTTTCTCTAGTCTCCACAAGAGCCTGTTTTTGAACCTTCCCACCACGCCCACCTGAGGATATACAACAATTTTTTTGTGATAATTTTCATACATGTATTTTGATCATAATCCAATCCCATTACTTTCCTTTTAAAACGTTTTGTTTATTTATTTACTTATTTATTTGACAGAGAGAGAGAGAGAGACAGAGAGAAAGTATGGGCACACTGGGGCCTCTGCCTCTGCAAACCAACTCCAGATGTGTGATCACCTTGTGCATCTGGCTTTAGGTGGGTACTCGGGAATCGAACCTGGTTGTCAATCTATGCAAGCAAGTGCTTTTAACTACTGAGCTATCCTCCACCCATTATTTTCTTTTGCCCCCCTTCTCCTTTCACTGAACCCCTTCCTCTTTCCAACTAGCCCATCTCTACTTGGCTAATCTTTTCTTCTCCTTCTCCACCACCCATGATAGAATGTTGGTGGGACCAATGTTATGAAGGTCTCATACAGGCGATGATAGTCCAGTTGCTGTGAGGTCATAAATGCAATGGCCACTTCATGCATGTCCGAAAGACTGTTCCAAAGCTCTGCTTCCCAACCTCTGACTTATGTTCTCCCCCCTCTATCTGCCTCCTCTTCTATAATATTTCTCAGGCCTTGCAGGATGTGATAGAAATGTCTCATTACGTTGAACGCTCAATAGTCACTTCTCAGCGCTCTGATGAGTTTTGAGTCTCCCCAGTAGTCACCTCCCACTGCAAAAAAGAAGCTTCTCTAACCAAAAGTGAGAGCAACACTGATCTATGGGCATAAACATAAATATTTAGAGGGTGACTGGACGGGCACAACAGGTCTATTCAGCCAAACAACAGCAGTGGGGTTGGGCAGGGTTGTGTGTGCTGTGCGACAGGAGGGGGTGGGCATGGTGTGTGCAGAGAGGTACCTGGAGGTGAGGGTGGGTGATGCATGAAGGAATGAGCTATGTGTGCACAGGGACTATGTGAAGAAGAGGTGTGGGCAGGGAAATTCTGGGATCCATTCAGATAGTTCCTTTAGGGTCCACTGTGGGTCAGGGCCCCTCTACAGAGCATTCTGGGGCCAGGGGTGGGATGGAGGAGAGCTCATGGGAGGGTTTCTGCACATGTACACACCCAGGCCTCAAGAGAGAAAGCGCAGGACCAAGGGCTACAGAGAGGCCAGGCTGTGACTGGCAGAGAGAGAGAGAGAGAGAAAGAGAGAGAGAGAGAGAGAGAGAGAGAGAGAGAGAGAGAGAGAGAGAGAGAGAGAGAGAGAGAGAGAACACCAGAAAGATCCAGAGTTCAGGGAGTTCTGCAAATAGTGTGTTAAGGTTTGTGCATTCAGGGCAAGGGACCTTGAGGACAAGGAAGGACGAAGCCATTCCAGAGAGAGGAGGGCACTCTGCAGAACTGAGGAGGCTGCTGGCAGGACTCAGGAAGGGGAGAGGAGAAGGCAGGGTGCAAGTCTGCAGTCACAAAACTGCCCAAATAGTAGGTATTTATAGTATTTTAATTATATATTATAGTATTTATAGGCAAAGGCAGGAGGATCGCCATGAGTTCAAGGCCAGCCTGAGACTACTTAGTGAATTCCAGGTCAGCCTGGGCTAGAGTGAGACCCTACCTCAAAAAACAAAAACAAAAACAAACAAACAAAATCTGTTTCTTTCTACCGGTTTTGAAAACTGAGTCAAGCTGCATTTAAAATACAGGCTTACATTCTAGTGGAAAGAACCAGGTTCCTTATCAATAGAAAACACAAAACTCTAGAGAGAGGCTCCCATGCAGAGGTGTCCAGCTGGGGCAGCAGATTCGGCTGTGACACCCTAACCTCACATGTTTGGAGTCTATGAATCCTGTCCCGACAGACATGGAATTCTCCTGAGATGTAAGCGGTCTTGGTTTAAGCGTGATAAAAGTCTTCCTGCCTGGGTTATTTTAACACAGCTGAACAGAGTTAAGGTTGGAGGTTTATTTTGCATGCATATACACAAGTGCGTGCACCCATTCAGCCACCCAGATGTCCCTGTCTCTTATTTGAACCATTTTTACATTTGTATGTGTGTAAAGTACGTGTGCATGTATGCTTGTGGGAACACATGTGTGTGGGTGCCAGAGGTTGACATCGACACCCTCCTCCATCCCTGCATTTACTGAGAAAGGTCATTCCCTCGGCCTAGAGTTTGCTACTGAGGTAGTGTAGCTGGACAGCCTGCCATGGGGTCCCCTGTCTCTGACTCCTGAGCACTGGGATTCTTGGTGGGCTTCTTGGCATTAACATGTGTGCTGGGGATTCAAACTTCAGCCCTCACGTTTGCGTGATAAGCACTTTATCCATGGAGCCACCACCCCAACCCCTGATTAGAACTTTTGGACGCACTAAGAATATTTTTCCATTACTTATTCTACCAGCTATATGAATGACAGAAAAAACAAACTAATTTGTAACAAAAGGAAATGGGGCTGGAGTGACAGCTCGGTGGTTAAGGCACTTGCCTGCAAAGCCTAATGACCCGTGTTCGATTCCCTGGTACCCATGTAAAGCCAGATGTACAAAGCAGAGCATGCATCTAGAGTTTGCAGTGGCTAGAGGCCCTGGTATGTCCATTTTCTCTCTCTCTCTCTTCTCTGTATCTCTCTCTGCTTGCAAATAAATAAATAAAATTTTTTAAAAATTTAAATTATTTTTAAAAGGAAAGGTATGGGCCCACGTCCTTCAGTGTGACCTTCAGGAACAGTTGGATCCAGGACTCCAGTGGGGTCCTTAGGATTGCATTGGTTATTCTGCTCTGTTGATCTGAATGGATTTGGAATCAGCTATGTTACACACCTTTCTGCATGTCTAGGAGGATGTTTGCAGAGGTTTAACTGAAGGTTTAATGAGTTGTCCTTAATGTGAGTGCCACCTCCCATGACTTGGGGTGTAAGGGTCTGTTCCCTGAGAGGGGTGGTCAGACAGCAGGCAGATAAGCCTCAGACATTTTCTATGGCCACTGAGGAGACTCCAGGACACAGAGTGTGGTGGGCCACCTGTCAAGGGATGAAAGTCTTTTTAAAAATATTTTTACTTATTTATTTGCAAGCAGAAAGAGAGAGACAGAGAGAACAGATGCACCAGAGCCTCTAGCCATTGCAAACCAACTCCAGCCCCCAAGGCCACTTTGTGCACCTGGCTTTACGTGGGTACTGGGGAATTGAACCTGGGTCATCAGGCCTTGCAGACAAACTGCTGAACAATTTCTCCAGCCCCAGGTGCAGTCTTTCTCAGTCACCTGTGTTTTTCCCTCCAGTGCAGCTGCTGAGGCAGGTGCATGAGCTGGCATGCTCCAAGTCACACGTGCCTAAGAAGGGAAAAGGGAGCAATGAGAAGAAAGTGCACGAGGCGGGAAGGCAGTCCTGAGGGTGGTGGGAGCCATCGTCCCCTTCCCATCCAAGCACTAACCAGACCTGAACCGTCTTAGCTTCTGAGATGAGGCGCTTAGGCACATTCACGTAAGAATCACTGCTCCTTTTCCAACCTCCTCACAGGCGTTACCCCAAACTGCCCCAGTGTGCCTGGATAACTCAGGCAGCCAGCTCCCTGCCAGGTCTGAAACTGGGGCCTGGTTTCCCATGGAGTGCCTCTCTACACCCTTAACTGCACACGAGGTGTCTCAGGGGACAGGGGCCTGACACATCTTTCCTAGCTCTGCATTAAGATGCCACAAGACCCACCAACGAGGCTGTCTGTCTTCAGCCTTTCTCCTTCACTCCCTGGTCCCCTAGTCCTTACTGACTTAGAGGGGACCAATACTCTTCCATTCCCATTAGCCTCCACCTGACACACAGACATCAGCTTTTTAGAGAGGACCAGCTTCACCCCAGATCTTGTCTAAGAAAAGGCTACGCCCACCCCACCACCAGCCCCTCGCCTGGTCACTTGCTGCCAGGCCTCAGCCAGAGAGGCTGGAAAGGGCTGCTCTCAAGCCCAGCATCGTCCTTATGGATAAAGTCAGAAGAGCCTCATGTCAGGGTCTTCTCCTCGTTGGACCCTCTGGACAGTCCTCATGTCCAGGCTGAGTATCAAGCTCTCCCCTGACTCACTGGGGGGACATTGGCTGGTAGCTCAGGGAATGAGCTCACTCACGTTGAAGTTTTAATCAGCGTGTTTATCTCCTGCCCGCCCACCTCCTCGCCAACTGAACTGCTCTCCTTGGTCTGTGGGTGTCTTTCCTGTCCCAGCCTCCACGATCAACATGAGTCACTTGCTGCAGAATTCCACATCCAGGCTGCAAAGCCTGGCTTCAAAAGCCATCAGAGGGAGTTGCTGATGGACGTGGGACTTTGTGTTAAAATAACACGTCCTGGGCTGGAGTGAAGGAACGGAGGAATGCCAGGCTCTCCTGTTGACTCAAGTGACCCCTTTTCCTTTTTCCTCTAGGAATGAACTCTCTAGAGGTCACAAACTGTAATTGGCCAGCTTGTTCCATCTTCAGTGTTCATGATAGAAGTGACATTGTCTGAACCCTGGGAACCACAGCCCACCATCCAACGGGGCCCACCTAGCATGGAGGATGGAGATGGCGGCCTTGTCCTGATCTGGACATGTAGGAAGCATGTGGACACAAGATCATAATGGAACTGAAAATTCCCTGTCACTGAATGACATTGTCGCTGTCCTAGCGTGTATAACAGAACACATTCCTTGTGCGTTGGTGGTGATGCTGGTGTTGACAAACCTACTGCTCCACCAGTCATAGAAAAGCACAGCACACGCAATCATGGAGAGAACAGAACACTTCATAAGGATAATAACCGAATGTTGCTGGCTTATGCATTTGCAATATGGTGCTTTCCATCATTGCTTTAGAGTGATCTTCACTGGAAAGTGTAAGCCGTGTGGAGTGGACTCATACATCCTGAATCCAGCGTTTCTTGCTGGCATCGTTTGCTCTAGGTTCTAATATGGTGGTGTTTGTTCACCATAGCCCTCTGAGCAACAGGCTAGAGCACACAGATGCTATAGAGCCAGGTGTGTCAATGATCGCACGATGATGACACCTTCCATCGATGCAGTTCTCCATCGTTAAGTGACATGTGACTACAGTTAGGAATCACCCATGGTAGGACATAACTCCTGACCACAAAGGAGGAGGTAGCCACGAGCATCTAAGAAAACAGTTAGGCTCACAGCAGGGCCAACACTTCAATCCTGACTCTGGTCTCTCACGTCTAGTTAGAGGAATGGTGGTGGTACGTGCCTGTAATCCTAGCATTGGACAGATGAAGCCAAATGATTAAGAGTTCAAGGCCAGCCTGGGCTACATAAGTCAGACTTTATCTCTGAAAAAAAAGAGGGAGAGAGAGAGAAGAGAGGGGGGATCCTCCCATGGAGTGTATGATTCACATTGGTGCTGTCAAAAGCTCCCTGTGGTAAGGCTGTACCTGTCTGTCAGTCACCAGGCCATGGATGGACTGTGCTGAGGAACAGAATGTTCTAGAGGGGAAGGATCTAGAAAGGACAGCACAGTATACTACGCTCCTGGGACAGGCAGGGTGTCCTGTAAGCCGCTCAATGTCACAGGATGGGTCCAGTTTGTCCACCAGCCTCTAAGCAACCCGGTCAAGGCTGAGCTCATTGTCAGCCACCCTGTGCCCTGCAGAAAACTCACACTCAAGGGTCTTTATTAATATTTGTGAAAGATTTGAGTCTGTCCCCAGACAGACAAGATGTAGCAAATTAGTTACTGTCTAACTATTCACATCTATGAGTTGTACCGGCCCTGTCAAAAATCAGAGTTAAGTCCATTCATGTGTCACCATTAAAGGACCCAGTGATATACTGGTCTGGTGGTTTCTTTTATGAAAACAGCTTTAAAGATCTCCCTGTGTATTTTTTACTCGGAGTTGTTTTTGAGTGTGTGCCATTTTATTTTTTATATTTTTTGTCTTTTTGAGATAGGGTCTCATTCTAACCTAGGCCGACCTAGAATTCACTATGTAGTCTTGAGCTGGCCTTTATCTCACAGCAATCCTCCTGCCTCTGCCTCCAGAGTGCTGGGATTAAAGGCATGAGCCACCGCTCCTGGCTGAGTGTGTTCCATTTTGATCTTAGTAATTTACTTGAATTTTTAATTTACCACAGGCATCCCTGATGTCTGAGTTTGGTGATGGCCCTGGGCTAAAAGCAATAACTGACAGAAAGAGGAGGAGGGGGAGAGGAAGGAGAAGAGGTGGAAGAGAGAAGAGAAGGAGGAAGGGGAAGAGGAAGGAGACTGTCACAGAGTGCCCCTTCTGGAAGGGAAGAAAATCTCGGGGTTGTCTTAAGTCACCTGTCATCAAAGGATGCAAAAGCAGGAGGCTTCTGGGCCTGTGCCCTGTTGGCAAAATCCCAGCAACATGTGAATCATACGTGGGCCAAGCTTCCCTGCTCATGAGGCATGCTCCTGCCACCCAGCAAGGGGTCCTTGCCTGAGGGCTGCTCAGGAAGGATGGCAGGACATGTGAGAACCGCTGAGAATTGTAATTGTTGTTTGTGTTCATCTAGATCAGGAAAAATATTCTATCACAGCAGGCCTGTGATCTCATTCATGTTATTATTCAGGATAAGGAAAAAGAACATGCTTAAATTAAAAACAAGTGGGTTCCTTTGCTAAAAACACGCAACTGAAAAGTAGTGTGTGTGTGACCAACTGACAGCAAAGTCACATGAGTGTCTCATGAATGACTGAACTTCAGGGACTTTGGCTATGTGTTTTGTTGCTATGTTGTCAATATAAAAGTACATGCTTGGGCTGGAGAGATGGTTCAGTGGTTAAGGCACTTACCTGCAAAGCCTAATGACCCTGGTTAGATTCCCCAGCACCTACAGAAAGCCAGATGCACAAAGTGACGCATGCATCTGGAATTTGTTTGCAATGGCTAGAGGTTCTGGCTTGCCCATTCTCTCTCTTTCTCTCTCTCTCTCTCTCTCTCTCTCTCTCAATGAATAAATAAAAAAATACTTTTTAAAAAGTACGTCCTTGCTCCCAGTTCACTGCTCCAAACTTCTGTCATAATTTAGATCAGGGGTTGTGAATCCTCTGGTAGCCAGGAGCAGGGTGTGCCAAATATCCATGGTGCAGGGTGGAGGAGGGTGCAAGTGGAAATTATTATCCCAATAACAACCAATCTAGGAGCCATGGATCCAAAACAAAGGACGTTTTCAGAGCTTGTGGTGGGACTCAGCACTCTCACCCATCCCTCAGGTGATGAAACCCAATCAGTAGTGAATGCTACTTGCCTAAAGTTATTCAGTGAGTTAGAAGTAGCTCTAAGAAGCTCTTTTTCAGATCAAATTCAAAAAGTTCACATTCCTGGATATGAGGCTGGGGTCATAGCTCAATGGCAGAGAGCTTGTCTAGCATGCATAAGGCCCTGGATTCATTCCCTAGCATAAAAAAGTTCCCGGATGGGCTGGAGAGATGGCTCAGCAGTGAAAGGTGCTTGTTTCCAAAGCCTGCTGCCCTAGGTTTGATTTCCCAGT
>PVHP010005497.1:0-65025 GCA_004024765.1 Zapus hudsonius
CACAATGCTTGGGAAGAACGCATTCTATCTATGCTATAATCCATCTGTCACCAAGATTCAGGGCAATTTCCACACAACCACAGAGTATGCTTGAGGCACATGACTTTATCAGCAAATCACGGCAAGCACTGCTCTCTAGCCTCTCTCCTGCAGCTGGCCTCTGGCCATTCTAGAAGAAGCAGCAGGCTGTTCCTAGCTGTGCAAGAGGCCTCATATTCCCTGAACTGGCTTCTTCCTGGCGATGATTCTTTCCACAGACAAATATGAATCAAAAGCAGTCTGGGACAAGACAGTCCGGCTTTTGGTGTCTTCTGTTCAGAGTCACGATCTGAGAACCTAGAACCCTTCCTAAGGATGACAGTGCTGGCCCCATGTTCTCAATGGAAATGTGTAGTCTCCCCATTCTCTTTCTTCCATCTTTTCTTGGGAGCCCAAGAATACGGGATCCAGTGCATATCGCCCTGAATCCCTGGTTAAGGAACAGAATAATTAAATGTCTCCATCCTTGAGTCTTGGTTTTAATCTAATAAATATGTCCAACTTCATTTATACTTTTACCATTGCACTATTACTTTTACTTTATCCTGAATATGCTGTTGAGAAATCAGAAAAAAAGTGTGGAGGAGCAAACCATGGAGCTAAGGAAACTCCTGTTTCCCTTCTTGTCTTGAAATGAAGGGATCACCCACGTTGACGTCCACACACTGACAGGCTAAATCAATCCCCTCCTTAGACTCTTAGTCTCTCTGGAAAGACTATTTTCATGGTACATTTAGCAAATGCTTTATTATAATTGAACTTCTATGAAACTACATATTATGCAAATAAATTAATTATCATTTGTAGCATTACAATGGGCTAGTAAATCAATTCATAATTATATGACACTTAAAATAAATAGAATAACACTCCTTAAATTTCCCTGCTAAAGAGCTAATGCATAATTTGCCCAGTGGCAGAGCAGTGAAGACAAAGTGACAGTTTACACTGAACCACCAGCACTGGGCGTACAAGGAAGCGACTGTTACTGCACATCTTCCTTTCTGAATGTGTTCTGATTGATGGATCCTCAACTGATGGGAATTCAGGTTTTACAACCTCCTTGGAGCTGTGTTGTTGGGGACGGGCTTATGGGGGTTATAAGCCAGCTTCCCCTTGCCAGTGTTTGGCACACCTGCCATTGCAGTCTGTGGAAGAGGTGATGTCCACCCCTCTGCTCATGCCATCGTTTTCCCTGCCAGGATGGAGTCTCCCCTTGAGTCCATAAGCCAAATAAGCCCATTTCTGCACAAGCTGCTTTTGCTTGGGTTCTTTCTGTGCAACAACTAGAAAGCTGACTGCAACAGTGTGTGTGTGTGTGTGTGTGTGTGTGTGTGTGTTTGTATGGGTCTCTGTGTATGTATGTGTGTGGTGTATGTGTGTGTGTTCATGTGTGTATGGGTGTGTATATGTGTGCATGGATGTGTGTATGTATGTGTGTGTATGTGTTCGTGTGTGTATATGGGTGTATGTGTTCATGTGTGTATGAGTGTGTGTGAATTTGTGTGTATGTGTGTGTGTGCATCTGTTTGTGTGGGTGTGCATGGCACAGCATGTATTTGGAGGTCAGAGGACATCTGTGTACCACCATCTTTCAGTCAGGGTTTCTTGTTCTCCCAACAAATGCCAGACTGCACAAAAGTGAGCATGGCACCTGGCCTGTGAGCTTTGGATTGCCCTGGCTCTGCCTCCCATGGGGTAGGCTGGTTGAGATCAGAGGCCCATGTTCTACTTCCATATGGCTTTACAAGTGTCCTGGGAAATTGTGCCCAGGACTGCAGGCTGTGACAACAAGTGCCACCTCCTTGGCCCCTTAAACACTCCAAGCCTGTTGAACATCTGAAATCCCTAAGAACTACCTATAAGTATGTCCAATATGCTTTCATTTCTATTACTGGTAAATTACCATAAAAATGTATTTGTGGAATATAAACCTTCTGAACATTGTGTTGAGAATTTGAACTATTGCTTCTAAGAAAGTTCCTTCATCCCAGATGGTGGCTTTGCCAAGCATGAATAATTGATAAGTCATTTTATAATGATATTGCATTTCACTTGCAAAACACCTAGGTGGCACATGATACTGCTCGTGATGTTCTCCTTAGCATCTTAATGGAGAAAACCTTCCCAGCAATCAAGATATAACACATCTCTGAAGACAAGACCGATTAATCCAAGACCTCCGAGAGATAGTTAGCAAGAAAGCATCAATCAGAAGCCATTCTTCTTTTATGTTTGTTTCCTCATTGATGTCTGAAAAGCCTCTTATTTGAAGAACGCTTGCACACACCAATGTTCACGGAAGCATTTGACCTCCCCCGGTCATACACTCACAGCCTTCAAAAGGGAAGAGGAACAAGTTGGCTGATTTTTGTTGCTACAATGAAAATGCACAGGTCACACACACCAAGGCAATGCCCCACAGGCAGATGGAATGTATGATGAAACTTGGCATGTGTGGTCGGTTTTCTGCATTCCAGAGGAAACCAGAAGAATGAAGCAGCATGCTGTCAGAGTGTGAGCTAAATAATGACTTTCCAAAGTCCCAGGTACTCGAAACCTCTGTGAGAAGAAAAGCAATTTAGAAGCAGCTCTGTTTGGTGGAGTGTGGTCACAAGAACCACAGGGAGCCCGAGCCCCCCCAAAACGCTCCTCTGTGACCCTGGAGAACTCATTGAAATCTCTCCCTTCTGAGATGTCTGAAGCACAATAACTTGAAAGTTTACTGAGTTCGGTTCCAATTCATTTTGTAAGATTAAGGTAAAATAATAGCAATTACTACCATTGTCTAAATGCAATAGAGTTGTGTACAGAAATTTTTTCTCATTGTATTTCACTGGACTGTTGATTTTAAATTTTACGAGCACACAATTAAAAGCTAGGGATAACTGTCCAAGTTGCCATATTGTTCCTGGGACAAAACACCCCCTAGAGGCAGCTTATGGGAGGAAAGGGTTTATTTCAGGCTTACAAATTCCAGGGGAAGCTTCATCATGGTGGAAGCCACTGGCTCACAAGCATCACACATCCACAGCAAGCATGAGCTGAATCTGAACACAGAGCAGGACTCAACCACAACATCTGTCCCTGGGGACACACTTCCTCCAGCAGAACTCCAACTCCCAAAGTTCTACTAGGTCCGATCCAAGTAAGAAACTTAATCACAAACACCTGAGGCTGGGACAAAACACCTGACCACCCTAAGCTATATAGACATTGCATTGCATTCAAAAACTCCACAATGACATTTAATATCTGTTGAACACTGGTAGTAAAACTAATCCAAATACTTACTGAGTTACATTACTAAAGAGCTTATCATTTAGTCATTCTTTCAACTCATGTATATTAAGATTTTAGGTAAACTATAAGCTATGTGCTATGACAGGTAAGAAGGTGTACATATTGTTCTTTGATCCAATAGACTTTGAAAAGTCATTACAAAAAAATGGGGACTATTTTGCAATGTGTCCCTAGATAATACCAGAACGGAGTGTAACATTGACTCACACTGCCACATATCAGAATCTTAAATACTGATTGAATCTCTTAGTGTAGAACCTCTAAGTCTAACCCAATAATTTCCAAGTTCTCAGGGCTTGCCTCTCAGGTGTGGATGAACACATATAAGTGTCTTCAAGTTGGCATATGTAATTATCAACTTCTGTACAAGGGCTCTTCGCTTGAATCTCTGCTACTGGGGCTAAACAAGCCCCCCTGAGAGTAACTCGAGAAGAAATTGACTGTGGTGGTTATTATGAAAATATGAGAGTTGCCCATATGTAAGTTTCCCTAAACCACTCACTTTCTGTGCCCATTGAACCCCTTCCTAAAGGAACACTCACTCTTGCATCTCAGCAATCTGTGCACCAAAATTTCCAACTTCTATATTGTTTCTTTGGGGGAAAAATCTGTAACAGGTGCCTTAAGGACTGATGTGCTTTTAGCGTAATGATTTCCTGACTTTTCATATGGAATTTAAAAAATTCCACAGAGACCTGTCATGAAGACATTTTGTATAACAGAATTATTTATAACTTCTGAATCTCAGAATTGTAAGTGTAGCTTTTTCATTATTCTATACTTCTGAATATCAGAGTTCAGCTCTGTAACTAAGGCTTATTCCAACAGGATTGCAAGTCTTTTCTCTGCTTCTCATGTGCATGTACCAAACCTTTTGTCTCCTAGTAAATGTTTATCTATCATCAAGATTATTTCTCAGACTATCAGTTGCTCCACTTGGGGCATAGCATGTGCTCATTTCTAAATAATCACAAAGAAAATAAAAGAGAGTTTCATTATTAACATTCCAAATTCTCCTAGGGAGAAACTGTAAGCAACAGGAGCCAAGATTAGTGAGACTAGTGTTCTCTCTCTCTCTCTTTTTCTCTCTCTCTCTCTGTCTCAGATCCAAGGAAAGAAACAAAAATCAAAATAAAATATTTTTAAAATCACAGTGTTGAAACTTTCAATCTCGACATGATTTTTCTTGTTCAGCTCCCACCCTATGCGTCTGCTATAGCATCTAAACTACGTAGTGATGTTGAAATATTCCCAAGGAAGTTTTGAATCCTCTTTCTTAAAATATAACACTAATATAAATACGCAACTCTACTTCTGGGTTTGGAGTACATAACGCTTTCTTGGTCCCATTTGCATGTATTGATGCACCAAAACTTCAACCCCAAATTTAACTGGTACATTAGGGAAGGAATTATATTTTAGGATCAAAAAAATGTCCATTTTAACTGGTCTATTTGTTCTGAATGACTCATTTAGGCTTAGGGGAGAAGTATGTGTGACCTTGGGAATTAAGTGGAGAGCTTGCTAGCCGAGAAACCAAACTAGAATAGAACCCTTATCTCATTCAACGTTTCTCAGGTAATTCTAATCTATCTTTTCCCCTGTAGAGGAAAAGGTCCATTAATAATTCTTTGCATCTCAAAGCAACTCAAAGAGGTAGTAAAACCAAAAATGACTGAGCATCATAGACCTGTCCTTGTGTGGGAAAGGGTGCGTAGGAGAGGCTCAGTAGCTTAGAAGTAGATAGGGTTGAGGAGAAAATATGGAAGAATAAACAGTGAACAGGATTGAAGAGAATGACAGAGGAGCAAGTAGGAGGCATATTGAATTGTCATTCTCTGAAGCATTCATGAGCAAGTCAATTAGATATAAACCACAGCAGTCCCCGGCTTTGCCCCATTCCATTGCTTTGGAACGTTTCATTGTAGCTTCTGTGTAATCTAAGCAAATCAGGTGTTATCCCTCATGGGAAGGTTAAAGTTCTCAGTTCTGATCTGCAAAGCAGGAGATTAGGCAGAGATGTGCCTGGGAGAGATGGTCATTGTAGGATGGACTCCTAGAGACGAGATCAAAGAACCAGCAGGGGATTTTTATGGCTTCATAGCAAGACAAGCTAAAAGGGTAGTTTTCTCCATCTATTCCTAGTGGTGTTCTGAGGGATAGCAAGGTTGTTCAGATATCATCCAAATTTCTTTCTTAACACCTCATGGTGCCTTTTTTTAAATTTTAATACTTATACTTGAAAGACACTGTAGCTTGTGTTGAAAATGTGCAAAAGGGAATTGTGTCAAGGCAAACAATCTAAGACAAAAGGAGCCATATGGGCCCATGAAAAAACAAACAACCTTTGCTAGCAATAAAAAAAAAAGCTAGCTTTCACAGCAATGTTCAGGGAGCTCAAAAGCCAGAGTTTGCAGATGAGGAGGAATGACTTGGTAATATCACAGAAGATGGCAGGAGGGCTGAAAAGACAAAGTGGGATTGTATTCCTGAAATATAACAAGAGTGTCTACACTGTATGGTTTGTGTAAGAAGTGTACCCCAATCCCCTCATGTATTCAACACGTGGTCCCCAGCTCATGGCTCTATTTTGAGGGTTATTGGGAATTTCTAGACATTGGGCTTTGCCTGTCTTGTCCATCATAAGCTAAATAGATCCTTACACACACTCTGGCCATTGTGTTCTGCCTTGTCAAGGCCCAGAATCATCAGAGCCAACCCAGGACTACAGGCTAAACTTTTGAAAATAAGCCCAAATACACAGTTTCTTCCTTTACGTTGTTTTGACCAGGTATTTGACACAGTGACAGAAAAGGGATTGACACATTCACTCACAACCACTGGTCCCATTACCTCGACCACCTTAGCAAAGTGTCTGAGATTACATGATTCAAAACACAGCTTCTTCAGGAGAGAGAGAGAGAGAGAGAGAGATATTTCTCATATCAACAATATCTTCAAACTGTTTTGCAAAGCACTTAAATATTAGTTTAGAAATGCATGAGCCAGGATCGAAGACAACAAAGGAAGACAAAACCTGCACTGTCTTATTTGATAAAATGCCATCTGTAATTAATGTTGCAAAGGGCAATAACATGTTCAGTATTCTAATCATAGAGTCTGAGGTTCTGGACCTTCTAGTAAATTGGAGGAATCCTGGGTGGACCAGACAACCATACCTCAGTATATCACTATTAGTTGTAAATGAATTACCTAATTTTATAATTCTCATTATTCAATTATGTTAGTTAGAAAACACAGCTTACTGTTGTGCTATAATTATGCTGGAATAACAAGTTACCATAGTGCTTATGTGAGGTTTTCTCTCCTATCAAAATGCCTTCTCAGATAAACCTTAAGTATCATCCTGTATCGCTTAACGGTGTCAGACAAGAAGCATGGGTCTTCATTTTCTCCTCTAAGCTAGAGGGCAGATGCAAAGGTTAAGGCCATTTGACGGTCATCTGTGAAAGGCAGTCTATTTAACGTTGTTCTTCCAGCCAGGTTTGAATGCCCAGTGAGCAAATACTGCCAAGGTCTGTCCAGTTGCATTGAGAGCCTTTGAAGATGCTCTGTGCTAACCTTCCTGTGGTTCCCCCCTGTTTATTCTTATTGTGTGGAGCCACTTAAATTATTCACGACAGTGCTGATTTCATTTCTAATTTTCCTTTTCCCCCAGGAAGATACACAACATTCTTAATAATTTGGTTTTCCAGAAAGCATTCCAACCTCACCATTGAGAGTTGCAAGAAGAAATCAAGCAAACCAGCCAATCACCACCACCTTCAGGATCCGTGACCTCATCTTCCTTTCCCCAGCTGTCCTGCTGTTGCTGTTGTTGCTGAATTTTTCTTTGGGAGGATCTCAATACAGTGAACTTTCCACTTGATGCAAAATAAATAATCAATGAATAGATAAAATGAAATTCAGTGAATATTAAAGCAAGAATGATGACAATCCAGGGAAAGAAACATTATTTCAGAATCCTATAATTATTCTTTCTTCCAGGTTCGAAATCTGACTGGGATTTTGGGTTCTAACTAAAATCAATGCAAGTGTATTCTGCCTTGTCTTTTATTCTGTCCTTTTTGGCTCATGGAAGAACTGTGTGACAGCCAGTAAAATGGTACTTCATGGGCATCCAGGTCTGAACTTGGAGGGATAAAAAAGACAAAGAACTAGATTCTACCTTTAATCATTCAGAAAGAACTTCTGCTCTACGAAGAACTTGAACTTTTGAACTCTACTTCTGGGATGTGCAACAATAAATTTGTGTCTTTTACTGTTTGTTGTTACTTAAAGACAGCAGCCTTAGAAGGTTGACTTCCATATATATATAAACATAGCAAGATGTTCAGAATCAGGTGTTATCATAGAAAACCCCTTAAAACCAGGATGACACACCCCTTCATTTATGGACTCAGGGAAATTTGCAGAAGAGGTGGCAGAAAGATTGTGAGAGCCATGGTGGGGGACAGTTATTTCTTGATTTCACTAAGACTTGAGATCATGTTCCATCTCTTCAAAGAAAGGAAAATGGATCTGTTTGATTGGAGGGGTTGGAATGGTTTTATTTTGTTGTGTTGTGTTTGGCAATGCTGGGGATGGAATCCAGGACCTCTTGCAAGCTAAGCAAGTATAGCACATGCACTTTACCAGTAGCACTTTGGAACGCACACAAAAGAACAAGCACCATTAATCTGTTCCCATTGGCTCTCCTTCCTGTTTCTGTTTTAATTCATTCAATCTTCTATCTAAGTGAGAACTATTTTACTAAAACCTCTGTGTCTTTAGACATAAAACAGTACAACGTAAAACATTTTTATTTTTATTTTCTTATCTTTGGTTTTTGAGACAAGGTCTCATTGATATCACATAGCCCACTCTGGCCTCAAGTCCCTACATAACCCAGCATGACCTGGAGCTTCAGATCCTCCTTCCTCCACTTTTTTAACCTGAGCTGACTTATGCCTTCATGACTTGCCACTGTCTGTGTGGTCAGAGTCTTTGCTCCAGCATGGATGACTAGATCTGCTGGCTGTCTTTTCTTGCCTTCTTTCTCCTTCCCGTTTCAAACCTTTCCACCTAAGTTCACTACCCTGCAAAGGCACCACTTCTTTCTACAATCCACATGAGCCAGGCACCTTTGATCCACCCAGGATCTCACTTCTGGTGGATCTTCCTTTGTTTACTTATATCCTTCTGATCATAGCCCACAGGCTCTTCCTCTCAGAAACCTTCTCACTGCCCATATCTAATGTGATGTGCAGTGGCCCAGGTATTCTTCTCGCTCTTCCATAAACTCCATGACATTTAACACAAGCCATAACTCTTTTGTGCAAAATACATTCCCAGGAATGTTATCGTTATTCCCTCCTGAGAATGTCAGCTTCAAAAGATGAAAGGCCTCATCCTGCCATTGTCAGAGCATTTTCCCTTCATAGAATCAACGGTGCTTCATTGTATGGATCCAGGTAGAATTCTGTAGTAGGCTTGCTAGTTTGTTTTTTTTTGTTTTGTTTTGAATTTCGAGGTAAGTTCTCTCTCTTGCCCAGGCTGACCTGGAATTCACTATGTAGTCTCAAGGTGTCCTCAATCTCAAGGAGATCTTCCTATCTCTGCCTCCCAAGTGCTGGGATTAAAGGCTCGTGGTAGTTTCCCATAGTAGTTTTAATACTGAAATTCACATTGTCAGAGAGCTATGCATGTTACATGAGTTTAGAGATATATGACCTGTGCAAACTAACCTTGTTTCAGACGGGATGAAATGAATAAGTTTAGGCACTAGCTTTGAATAAAGGTACATCATTAACTCTGGGTCTGCTGTGATGCTTACAACCAAGTAATCCAAGGGAAACAAGCCCTCTTGACTTCCAACGACTTAAGCAGTCTAGTCAGTGAATTCAGTTCTTTGGACTCTTACAACACTTATTTACAAAGGTTAAACAAGTGTTCAGATTTATCACCCGGATCACAAAATAGTCTTGGACCTGAATTCTTGCCAGAAATAGAAAAACTTTTTTCTCTCCACTGGATTCAATAGTTACAGAGGTCATACCTTTTTCCTGTCTGACTCTGGAAAAACTAGTCAAGAATTCACCACAAATCCCCAACTGGTATTCCAAAATAACAGAAAGTGTAGTTCTTTTATCAATATGTATATCTGCAGCTTTCCACTGATTTTCTGCTTTTCTTGGAGAATGGGGTAATTAAAAGAGTTCATGCATACAAAGCATGAAGTTCTAGGCACAGGCACAGAAAATGTCATCAAGCATGACATTACCATTGCATAAGCAAGAAATTAGATATATTTACCTTTCATGGGCATAGAACTAAAACTCATGGCTGAGTTCTAGACTTTCCTTAGGAAAGACTCTATGCTATCTCTCTATATCTTAATGCATATCATTCATAGTTAAGCTAACAAATGTTACTCATGATAAAACCATATCAACATCCCTGGGTCACCAACGCACTGAAAGATATGTACAGTTATTTTCATCACTCCTCTCTCTTTCTTTGTAGAATTTATCATTGCACTTTTACATTATGCTTTCATAATGTCTTTTTTTCAGCTCACAGCACTAGAAGAGATTTTGTTTATATTAACATCCAACAGGGACAATACTATTATACGATCTGATATTTTGTTGAAATTAAATTTAATCACTTCGTTCATCAAAACAACTATTTGTGCATAATGAAACTCCGTGAACGCCACATCAGCTGTACTATAAAGACAAGCATAAATCAAGACAATGGCATCAAATTTGTGCAGATTAAAATAATTCTCCAGAACATTTTGAAATATTTAAAGCTATTAGAGCACAATTGAGTTTCTCTTAGAAACATTTTATTTTTCAGCAGAAAGAGGTCTAGAGGTCAACTGAATAATCTCTTTCCCTCTGGAAAAAATTCTAGAAAGAGCAATGTTCATCTGAAAAACTCAAGAAGCGTGCCCGGAATCCTGAGAAGAGGGGGAAGGGAGGTTTGGACCATATGCAATGGGGTTTCTAACTATAACCCTCTCATCGAGGTCACACCTATTTCAGCTGCTGGTTATATTTAGAAGCTTTTAATTAGCAACATCATATTCAACTTAAACCCAGAGATGGGGAGAGATCTGAAAATGAAGTTGTTAATTACAAAGAATGAAAGTCTACATGACAAGCATGGTCACAGAAAAAAATCACTGAAATCACTTTTAAGGAAGGATGAGTATCTGGACTCAATTGAGAAATTAATGGATTTCAACAGAAAAGGCAAATCAAGTAGAGTTGAGTTCTGTGCACTTGGCTGGCGATGACCACGGGTGTTGTAGCCCAGGGTCCCAGGTTCTGGAAATTGGCTGCCTGGGAGCAGGTTTGCCTGGCAGCATTCCCTCCTGCCAAGCGTGGCTTGTGAGAGGAATGGACAATTCGAGCAGCAATGAGTCACTGCCCCAAACTCGCCAGAGCCTTTCACACACACAGAGACTAAATGGTTGGCTTTCATTTTAAATAGTCGGCGGCTTTCATTTTAGCAGGTAGGCTATCTTGCAGCATTAATGATTTGAAACATGAGGAAGCAAAGGAAGGAAATCATTCTGATCTTAGGCTCTCTTTCTAGAAGCTTAGATTGAAACAAATATATATATATATATATATATATATATATATATATATATATATATATATATATATATACCTAGCGATCTGCTCTATTATTGAGATTACTGAGAAAACCAACTCCTGTTGATTAAACCTGACCTGTTCTTCATGACTACAGCCTGTCTGCGTGGAGCTGTTCACATCTGCAATAGTATCTTCAGGCTCGTCACAGGGAAAGCCTTGTCCTGCGCTTCAGGAAGGTCCAGGCCATTCTCAACCTCAGAGAATATCCATCAGGGTGACATCACCCTTCATTCTTAGCCCGATGCTGTCACCAAAGTCTCCAATCTATCCCATGCTTATTGTCTCCCATTTCTCCACCACAACATGGCACATGAGCCTGAGGTGACCAGCCAGCCATCCTGCTGTCCTGGGAACCCTGTGTCTTCCACACCCATCCCCATAAAGCAAATGCTGACAGCCCCAGAAAGACGGAGACATGCACACACGCTAGTGGGAATTCTCCATTCTGGTGCTAGCCAGTTCCGGTGATGATATCTGACAGAAGCAAGCCAATGTTAGAAAGATTTCTCCCCCAATATGCCTAGCCAGATGAGTTGGCATGAGCTGTGGGCCGGGGGGGGGGGCTCCCGGGAGGGCAGGGTACACCAGCTCCAAGTGTATTTTCAGATGCTAAACACACCGTCGCTCAGGTTCGATATGTATTTTTTTAAAAAGTCTTTGGGGAAATGTGGTTCAGCAGTTGGCTGATGGACAGAGTAAGCAGCCTAAAACCAATTTCGTGTTTCAGAGGCAGAACAAAGGGGCTTTGAGCCAGGGGCATTGCTGCTCTAAGGCTGCTTCGTGCACAGGCTGCGTTTCAGGAGCTGATTCCTGCTTCTCGCATCTCTGGGGGCCTTTCCCTCCAACTCTTCACTCTGTTTCCAAAGACGAGTTCCCAGTAGTCTGGTGTGAGAAATTCCAACTCACTAACCCAGATTTCGATTTCTCTCTCCTATTTGTCTTTTTGCTGAATTCCCCTCCTCCGCTTTGTTGTTATTCAGTAATTCAGGAGGGACTTTGAGGCTGTCTGTAGAATGCATGTTACTTCAAGGAGGCAGGAGTGGGGTGAAAATCAACAAAACCATTGGTCTCTATAGTGCATGGTCGTGCTCTCTGTACATTCACCCTTTGATTGGCATAGAAAACAAAGCCCTACCAAATAACATACTGTTTGCATAGATGTTGATTAAAGACCCTACATGTGATTTCTGTTAAAAACAAATGCTCTGTGGAATGCTCCTTTTTCTTCCCGAAGCATGAAAATCTTCTAAAATAAAAGGAAATTTTCCTCCTGTCTTGAATTCCAGTGTCACTTGATGCTTGATCCAATTAGCCTTGCTCATACTGGCGTCTCTCCTAGGATCCGTCTCTTTCACCCAGTTCTTCTCTTAACCTTTCGGTTACACGATAGACTACTTATGGAAGAGATTCTGTGTTCCAGTTCCCTGCACTTGTTAATATAAAGTAAAAATCTTTATTAATAATTTTATGTTAATAGGCAACATTATTTATTTGGCTTATGTCACCAATCTAACTCTTCTTCCAACTATGGACTGTGGTTCATTTGCGGCCATTTATGACCTTCTTTTCATTAAAATAAAATTATTAATGTAGGTTATATGGACTGCCTCCACTGCAATGCTATTCTGATAATACTGATCTTGACTATATAAATATAAATGTCAAGTTGATCACTGTTATATTTTTAAAGCCTATAAGAATTCCTTTATGCAAATAAGTAGCTTTATGTCTAATGAGATTGCATAATACATGGAATGAGAATAGTCGGGTGACGATCTGGGAGAAGGGTGAATGTCATCACAAACATAATAAAATAAAATTATTATTTCATAAGATTCATATACACTATTTCTTAAAAGAAATGTGTAAATAGTTAAACTTTACTGCTTGGTCCCTCTAAGAGTTACATACTAGGGACCAATTCAATGACCAAGTCAGAGCTGAGCAGAGGGGCAGAGTCACCACCTGAGCAAGCATTGTGGCAGGTGACCACCTGAGATTGAAGTATATGACAGACAGGCATCTCGCCAATCATCCAACAAAATCATAGTTTTTGACTATCATGTTAAATTTCTCAATTCTTATTAAAACTCAAAGGCTAAACTCTGTGAAATGAAAAGAAATTAATATGTTAAACATCTTGAAAAAATTTTGAAAGGCCAGGTCATGTTTTCAAATTCAAACAAAAATCAAGATTTCTCTGGGTCTTGAAGAAGAAGGCTGTAGTTAACTTGTATAAGTTAAGGGAATTCTATTTCTGTCCTGTTTATGGGGATCTTATGTGAATACATTTTTTAAAAAGATAAAAAAAATAGAGCAGCTATATTAGTCTTTTCTCTTAAACATTTCTCTCCACAATGTTTGAGAATTATCGATATTTATGTGAGACATGTCAACCTTTATGTAGGTCAGATAAACAGCAGTGTCTTAATTTTGCTTGTTTCTAAAAAAAATAGATCTTCCTTTGAAAGAATCATTCGTTGACTGTTGTTCTCAACATGGAGGCATAGAAATAAGACAAGATGGTAGGATATAATAAATAAAAATAAAAAGAATACTGGTTGTTAATAAGTAGTAATGGACATATTAAAGAATAATTGAAATTGTCTAAGGGAAGTGCATGTGACATAAGCTTATAAAATACTATTTAGATAGAGTATTGCTTTTAATCGGTGGTCAACAAGGCTAAAAAGGGTTCCTGGGATCATAATAACCCCGGGTATTGAAGACTTAATGCCACTTGGACCTTCTGACCCAGATAAAATGGCTGGGACTGAGGGAAAATAGTCTAGAAGCTGTGCCCTAAAAAAGATAACCACGGGAATGACCTTAAGGATTTTAAAGCAAAGAAAACTCTCTTCAAATAACTTATTTGCTTTCAAGAAACAGCTTGTGGCTTAGCAGTAAGGAGAGCCGGTACACAGAGGAGTGATGGGAACAATTCCTGGAGCCAGGCAGTCACTCCCTTAGCTGTGTGACTAAAGATATCGCATTTAGGCTACCTGCACTATTCTTGCTCTCTGAACACTGGGAACACAGTAGTTCTTACTTCACAGGATCACTGTGATGGTGAGAGCCATATTAGCTCTTTCTGAGTGTAATGCCCCAGTGCTGAGAATGATCCATGTGTGTGAGACATGCATCATGGTGACCAACACAGACTAGATACTGTATTCCTGTTTCCTAATATCATTGCAACTGGACACTAGTGGAAAGGCCATGACCGTCATTGGAAAACCAAATTTTCCTGCAGTCTGAGCTACCTTATCCTAAATGGACATACTCTGCTGTGCTCAGCCTGCTCAAAAGCACCCCTCCATCAGCTCAGGGCCCAAAGACCTGGCATGAAAGCGTTAGGAGAAGGGGCTTCCACTCCTGGAGTGCCTGATCCTGTGACTTCGCATGCTCCTGACCCCTACAAGGCTCCAGTCATAGAACGAGGAAGAGTACACATGAACCTGGGTCAGAGGTGACACCTTTGGGTGTTCCAACTCCAATCAGAACTGTAGAGATGCAGCACACCTCAGTCTTCTTGGCCAAATATTGCCCAGGAATTTAGAAACATTGAAAATGAAAACTGATGGCTCTTTTTGTTTTGTTTTTGGAATTGGAGCTTTGAGAAGATTCTTGTCCATGAGCCTCCAAGAACTGGGACAGAGTGCCGGGACATCTCCAATCCAAATGAATGTCCATCACAGATGCTCTTGGCAATCGGATAGGTAGATGGCCATTTCTATGGATGTAAATCTCTTACTTGGACAATCCTTTCCTGATGCAAAAGCTCAAAAATAAAAAGGTCATAATGATAGAAATGGAGTTTAGGCCCAAGAAAACAGGTGTCCCCACAACATGCCTTCCCCAGGAGTACCCAGTGTTCCAGGGCAGAGGTCAATGTTGAACCTTGGCATGATGACGCAAGTGGACCTAGCAATAGTGCATTTCTTTATTGATTCCAACTATCAAGATTTGCTATTCCTTGACTAGGCAATTATCACCAACGTGGGTATGCCTTCCCCACTTCCTCCTGCACTCTGCTGTGTCCGGATATCTCGAGCTGGGCAACAACCAGCAAATGAATTAAACATTTGCATTTATATCCATGACATTTACAGATCTTACTCTACATGCAGCCATTTAAAAGCAGTACTTTTATCTTGAAAAGTTAAAGATCACTTGGATAGCCACGTGGTTAAGATCCAATGTCCTAATACCTGTATGGTTTTAAATCCCAATCTTGGTACATTAGACTTTAATTCACTCTTCCCTTATTTTGAAAACAAAAAAAGTTCTATTTAAATACACTCCTGTTTGCAGCTCAAAAGATGCTCAGCAGATAAAGGTACTTGCTTGAAAAGCCTGCTGGCCTGGGTTTGATTGTTGATTGCCCAGCAGCCTTGTAAAGCCAGATGCACAAAGTAGTGCATGCGTCTGGAATTTGTTTGCAGTGGCAAGAGACCTGGGATGCTCATTCTCTCTCTCTCTCTCTCTCTCTCTCTCTCTCTCTCTCTCTCTCTCTCTCTCTCTCTCTCTCTCTCCTCACAAGTAAAAAAAATAATAAAGTTATTTTAACAGGTGTAAATGACCTATAGTGGAAAAACAGCCTGGATGGTTACAACCAGCTTTTCTATGATTAGTACATAGGAATTAGAAATCAGCATCCATTTTCTGTTTGATATCACATCTATAAAAATAATTACTAAAATGAAAAATTATTAGAAAGCTTTGATGCTAATTGAGTAACTAATTTTGCTGATAATTACAAGAATTAATTATATACTTTTTGTAACATTATTAACAGTGTTTTCCAAACCACTTCTCCTAGATCTAGTAACCTCTTAGAATGTGTTATTCAATGCTGTATTGGCAAATTATTTAGGGGTTCAACATGCTTATAAAGGTTCCTTTATGATACAGCTTTTCAGACTTTGTCCTATGGTGCTTGCTCTATGAGTTTCAGATGGCATATTCAGCCACAGCAACGCCAGTTTTACTTGATGGTGAAACCCCATTGATTATTTCTGAGCTGATGTTCTTATTGCACAACAGGGAAATTTTCACTTGAACATTTGAGCAGATCTTTTGAATAGGGTATCTGGGTTGGAATCAATCAAGTAAGTGGTGGTGATAAAACTACTGCTATTGTATTTACCACAAAATTGAAAATTGTTGTAAAAAAGAGCCTTGAGTAAATAGGTTTCTAGTATTTTGTATAAATATACTGCTTGGTACAATTCTGGCATTTTGGAAGTATAAACGTCTAGAGGAGATAGTCATTTATATCTCCCCATTATCAGTATCGTTGATGACTGGTGTTCAGATAAATTCCATGAAAAAAAAATGCTTCTGGCACTGGCTCCTTCCCTCACTGAGCTGTTGACCAAAGTGACCCATGAGGTCCCAAAAACAAGACAGAATTCTGTCAAAGCTCTTGAATACCCACCCCAGGCCTGAGGTAAGAGCCTGTTGTGAAGAAACCACAGAAAGCCATCTATCAGCATCGAGAGATCCTGCAAGGTCCAGAGTGGTAACCAGCCCCCGGATGGTAGTTAGTGTAGTGCTGGAAGGCACTGCATAAGCTGCCAGGGGAAGCTGGTCAACCACAGCAGGAGTAAACAGAGACCACTGATATGAAACACAGTTTGCCACCAGGAGTAGGCTGAACACACTTCCTACGGGGAGAGAATAGCAAACCAAGAAAGGAGCACATGTGCAATGGAGGAGCCAAAGCCTGGGGGAGGCAATCAACAGCTTTTAATTTGGCCAAGTAATCCACTCAGTGATGGGGAGCCCTTAACTGGAACTGGGGACTCAGGGTGAAATGCACTGGGAACCAAAATCTTGGGACCCCCAACGAGAAATTCACTTTACAAGTGATTTAAAAAGAGGCTACTAACAATGGACTCTAGCCAGTTCAGAAATGTGTATCTCAGTTAACCATACTGATCTCACTCTCTGATGGAGATTCTGTTTGTATTTTTCAGAAGGCAGCAAGAGAGTTGTGGCTCTTCCAACCCTACCAAGGAACCACAGGCCGATAGTGGACATCCTGGCAAGATACGAGCCACACCAGACCTACCGTGGAGGATCCACATGGAACCCTGCAGAGAATGGTGGGATAAGCAAGAGACCTATAACCACAGCCAATCAGTCAACCCAGGATAAGCCAGACAGACAAACACCAAAAATCTTCAACACAACCTAAAGCAGAAGTACAGAGACCCCCTAAGACCTCAACAATAAAGCAGCCTTAATACTCACTCACCATGACTCAGGGAACTCAGCAGAAGAGGGGGCAGAAAGATTGTAAGAGACATGGTGGGGGAGAATATCCAGAGACATTGCCCCCCTCAGTAACAACATTCAAAGGGGGGTGGAATCGGGTTGACTCCTGGGCTCTCCATAACTCCCTACCCCAGGGACTGATCCAGTTTGCCCATGGAGGAGGATAACTAGCTAATTGGGGACAGGGAAGAGGGGAATCAGGGAAATGGGGACATCAACACCACATTATTTTCTCACTCAATATATCTGATTGTGGGCAATAAAGAAATATTTTTTAAAAATGCTTCTGGAATCATAGGAGTTTAGTCAAGGATGTGTGATAATATCTGAGTAAACACTGAAGATCTTCTCACCAGGCACAAACATATTCAATTATTTTTCACAAAAAAATGAGAGCCATATTGATCAACAGCTTTGTCCCCCACAGTAAGTAGCAATATCTGAACAGTTAAGGCACATTCGTTGTTATATTTTCAGAACATTCTGAAACAAAAAGTTAGCTTTCAATGCTTTGAAAGTGACAAGCTACCAGGTAAAGATATGAAACTGTCAACCTTCAACTTGTGTCTGGAAATAACAGAAGTGACTAATTGAGCCAATCTCTGCTTTATCTGATCTGTTTTTGTCTCTCAGATTGGAGAAAAACTAGGGGAAATTGAGTGACAGCCAAGACATGTTACTCACAAATGAACAAGTACTTCAAATTTGTGCACTGAAGGGGCGTTTTGATTTTTATCGTCAGAAGAGGAAAATGAATAAATACTTACTGCTCTTTTGCAGCTCACAAACTTGTCATTTTCAGCAAGAAAGAATTGCGTGTCTCTCCTGTGACAGAAGCGTCTCGTTTTCAGTTTCTCTTCTTCTTTGGCTTCCTGTGCCTTTGTTTCCAAGATCTGGAAGGACTATTTTAAGAGTGAGATGTTCCTGAAATTAAATATCCCAAGTAGAATTAATGTAAATTGAACTGAATATCATAACATTAAAATATCACTAATTATTAACAATATTTACCTTATATTCCAAAATTGTTGCTTTTCTTACACTGTTACTTTGCTCAAGGTTGTGACCAATTCCAAGTATTCATTTGTCATTTGTTGGCCAACCTTTAGAGACCACACTGTCAAAACGAGGCGGGCTGTTAATTCATGTCTAGAGCAATGAAGGAAAATGTGTAGCTCCTGAAACAGATTTGTTTTTCTTTTAAAGAAAACCATTTAGTCACCTGAATGACTGTTGAAAAATTTGCAGGTATTGAAGTCAGAAATCCTGGCTGATGGGAAGTGAAAGGCAGAGCATCTAGTCAGATTCAATTCAGCTCCTTTTAAAGTTGGGATTTCACCCTCTGGTTCATATTAACACTTGTTTACCTTTGTTTTTAAATTAACAACCTCAGTCAAGCCTATAATATAGACTTAACGTAGTTCATTTCTCTAACTTGCTTATAGAGAATATATCACAAAGAGCAATACTCTCTTGGTCTATATCCCTAGAAGCCAGGAAAAAAGAGGAGAGAGAGGAAGAGAGAGAGAAAGAGAGAAAGGAAGAGGCACAGAGAACCACACAAGACAGACAGAGTCAGAGCAATGGACAGAAAGAGAGAAGAGGGCAGAGAGAAGAGGAGAGACAAAGAAAGAGGGGTTTTGTTGTTGTTGTTGTTTTGTTTGTTTTGTTTTTTTAACATTCTTGACCAAAAATTGTTTTAAAAGATCATTAGGAGTATCAAATGTTGATTCAATATCTTCATGAAATGTTCAATCCTCACGATAATAAATATGAACAGCAATGGTCTCTAGCTACTTTGGGTAGTATTGCCATTACAAACCCAAGGCTGAAATTTGGTACATCCTTGCTTCCTGTCAGTCAGTACCCTGCTAGGCAAAGCAGCTAAGCAAGCTTGTTAGTCCTCACAGCAAAACCAGAAGACACTCACCATGCTGGTTGTGTTACAGACATTTGGGAAGACGGTGTAGCTTATCAAAGGTGAACAATACAAACTAAAACAAGCCACTAAATGCCAGAGTGAGGAAAAGCACCAAGACAGACATTTCTGTAACCAGCGTACTCATGGCTGAAAGATCACTGAACCGGTGCCTCCCTTCTGACACTTGTTGAGAATGTACATCAAAATAATTCATGCATAATTATTATCATATATAGCTGATCAAAATTGTTTTAATTATAATATGTATAATGAATTTTCTTCCTAGTCTCAATCACAGTAGTAGATATCAAATGGTGACTGAATTTTTTTTCCAAAATTAAAAGTAATTATAATTTCTCAGCTACTTAAAATATGCAATTAGGGGAAAGGGTTTTTCAGGAAATTCATTAACTATTTCTTCATCTTCCTATTTATCTTGAAATTTTAGGACTTCATTGGTTTATTAGTTGACTAAGATTATATAGTAATCTGTTAAAGGTTTTTTTTAACACATTGCCTTATTTTATATCATTTCACATCTTCATATTTTATCATTTCTGTGCTCTTATAGGTCTGGTAAAACAAAAATGATTTAGTTTCTTGGTTTTAAATAACCTTATGATAGATTTCACAATACTTACACATTATATTAACTTAACTACATATTCTCAAGTCTTTCAATGTCCCAAAATCAGGACTCTTATTTGATTTGCTTATATTATCAACCCAAAAGTGAACATACTACTGAATGTATATATAAATGAAGAAAACAATCAATAACTAGAATTATATATACTATATTAGTTCCAACACTATAAAATGGCTAAAATATTGTCTCAAGTCTTGAAAACATTATACTTTACTGTAAAAGACATACACAGAAATGATTAATAAAGTGTAACCATAGAGCAATGAAAATAGAAACATAAAGAAGTAACCCCTAATAAGAAAGAGAGTCCTTGTGAAATCTCTGTGTGGAAGGACGCTGGAATAGAACCCTGAAAATAACATGAATAAATAAATATATATTAATAAAACAATGAATGAGTAAGTGGAATTATCTGCCCTGTATCATTCTCTCTGATGACAGGAAGGGGAGTGTATGGGGAAGACGCACCCAAGTTAGAAGAGAAAATATAATCAGATTGTAAGGATGATAAATGGTATTTTGAATAAGACAAATAACAAGTATTCCCATCTAGGGGGATAGTATGGACAGCGATGTTACAGGTGAAGTTTGAGAAGTGATCACACTGGCTCTTCAGCCAAGAGCCTGCATTTGTCTTTCAAGCATCAAGAAGCCCAGTTTCACAGCCAGGTGTGTATATGAGTGGGAAACTATAAATGAAAAAAATAACTATTTAACTATGATAGTAACAGACATTGATGAGAGATGTAGGCAAGGTGACGGCCCATGAAAGGAAATGCCATGTTTCCCTCTGTAATAAATCGACTTATTGCCATTATTGGACAACACTTAGCCCTTCACTTCAGTCAGCCACATTCAACTCAAGTTCAAGTTGAAATTTGATGAGGAGTGGTAGATAAGTGAATGGGTAAACTAAGAAATAAGTCCCAGTTCTCTTTGGCTGATAGGTGAGTAGAACTGATACAGAAGATGAACAAATGTGAATTCCACGTTAACCATTGCTTATGGATTCACTCCACGGCAGGTTAAATTTTAGCATTGAATGATAAGACCTGGAGGACCCAGAGGCAGTTGATTGTGATGTAGGGTGTGAATGTGGGGGCACCCAAGATGACTAAAATCAAGATAAAAATATTAGCAGCATCTGGGTGCTGAAATTCCGGCAGGTAAGAAGATGAACGGAGAGAGGATCGACCAAGAATAAAAGTAAGAGGGGAATCTAGCTTTGACAGTAGATGCAAGGAGATCTCGTGAAGAGAAACCCGGAGAGACAAGGTGAGGCAAGGCATACATTGCTGAAGCATCATATGGTAAAATTTGTACTAAAATCATGTGTTTGACGTCCCAAGACCAACTACAGTACACTCTTCATACTCAAGACTAATAAGTCATGCCAAATTAAATGAAATGTCAGTAAGTGCACCTTTCATTAAAAGCGTGCTATGAATCTGAGAGGGTGAGAGCCATTGGAACCATATTTGTTCCTCTTCTCATCTCAAAAAAAATACCAGATGATTGCAACTTAAGGAATGAAAGGTTTTTTTCAAATTTACAGTTCAGGGGACACAGTTGATCATGTCAGGGATGGCAGGACCGTGAAGCAGATGTCATATTGCATCAGCTGTTAGGAAGCAAAGAGAAATGAATGCCTGTGTTCAGCTAGCTTTCCGGGATCCCCAGACCATGGAAAAGCACCTCCCACAGTTAGAGTGGGTCTTCCCACCTCAATTAACCTAACCCAGAAATCCCTTACAGACATGACCAGAGATTTGTTTCTATAGGGATTCTAAATGGAGTCAATTTGACAAGCAAGATTAAGCATCACAAATGCCTTTCTAAGAAGAGAGCCAGCCAAAGACCACGCTGGGAGAGACGCTCTTGGATATCCTTGCTGGCCGCTAGCACACTAATGCCAGAAGAAATGCTGCACTCAGAATTCTCTTCACGGGTGTGTATTTTGGGTCCAGCATTTCACACTTCACTAATCCGCTAGTTTTCAAGTAATGTGAATACATATAATAATAGCATCTGTGCTCATTTGAACATGCCAAAAAAGAGATGGCTTATAAGCCATACAAATTTAGCACCAGAATTTAAACAAGGAGGCATTTAAAGAAGTCCGCTTAAAGTAAATATAAAGGTTTTGGTTTGGTTTTGCATTTAAATGTGTGTGCAGTGTGTGTATGTGCGTAGGTGTGTTCATGTGTGTGGGCACACATGCTCTTGTGTTTGTGTGTGCGTGCGTGCACTTACATGTGTGTGCCTGTGTGTATGTGTGTGCATGTGTGTCTGAGTGTGTGTGCACATGTGTGCCTGTGAGTGTGTGCATGCATGTGTGTGTGTGTGTGTGTTGGCTAGAAGTCAACATCAAGTGTCCTCCTCATTCACTTTGCACCTTACTTTTTGACTTAAGGTCTCTCACTGAACCTGGGGCTCCCCAATTCAGCTAGACCAGCTGGGCAGCAAGCCCTAGGGGTCACGTGTCTCTGACATCATTTCAGAGACTATAGGCATGCCACGATGCCCATCTAAAAATTCATAAGTGACTGCTTCTAGATCTCCTCTGGTTGTACAAGACTATTCTTATACCTCAGCTCCTGGCTGAACTGTAGAGAAAATGTCCTAAAAAGAGAAGGGCAGCAAGGTTGTGTTGGGAAAATTTTTAGAGTTGCTCATCTAGATTGAACAGAAATTAAATAATGTCTTAGTAGATTGTGCTTGGAGTGAAAACGCTGCTGTAAGAAGGTGCAAACACTTGATCTGTCATTAACAGACCTTAGAATTTGCTAGAAGCAGCTACCTTCTTTCTCAGGAGATCTCTTCTAGTGCATCATAAAATATGATACTGCCAAAGAGCCAGCCACCTGTGCAGTTAGATTCCATTACCATGTGTCCTGGGACTAAAATGGCAGATGCCTGACTACAGGTGCTTTTCTGTATCAGCAATACATCAGTACTGGAAAGAAGTTTAAAAGAATATTCTTTTCCATATTCTCTCTCCCCTCAATTATGAGTACATTTGTGTGTCTGTGTTTACATGTGGAAGAATGGAAGTAACTTTTGTTTTTCTTCTTCAGGAACAAAATCATATACTTAGAAGCTAAATACATCTCAGACTGGATCAAAATAATATATATTATACATACTTATGCATCATGAATTATTTTTACTAATACAGATATTAACAGACGCTCTCTACACACCTGGCCCATTTTATCTCAAAGAACTTGAAATCTAAGTAATTTGCTTTCTGTAGCTCCTGGGAGAATGTGAGGAATGAATTTGGAAATCTTTGAGCAAAGACTGGATAGTTCTCCCCACTCATATGCATTACATTTTCCCTGGGTGCTGGCTGAAGGCTTCCTTGTTTACTGGCTCATAATCAAAATCAGGCAACATAGCTGAAATATCAAAAAACCAATTGAGCAGAATATATGCTCAGAAGCGAGGAAGAATTTGACTCCATTGATTATAGGAAATCTCCTTTACAAAATAATCCCTTTCATACAAAGTAAGAAAGAAAAGCAAGTGAAAATTAACCACCTACATTTATAAATACCTACTGGCCATCTGACCTGGGCAGATTACCTACCAAGTACTATGAAAGGTATATGGATAAGGTAATGACCTTCACCTTCAAGAAACATGAATTATGAGCTGGAGAGATGGCTGGGCAGTTAGGAGCACCTCTTACATAAGCACGAGGGCCTGCCTGGTCCCCAGAACCACGTAAACTGACCTGTTTGTAACTCTGCTTCTGCAAAGGGGAGCAGAGAGTAAGGAATTTCTCAGGCTCAAAAGAGCAGCTAACTCTGGCGTTGCTAAGCGACTCTGGCTCAAAGCAAGAGTGGGTGGACACCCCACCACAGTCTGCTCAGCCATCTCGGACAAGCGCTCCTCCACCTGACTCACACAAGAGCATGGGCTGGCATAAGGGCACAGGTGCATACCTACACCACACACATTTCACAACAGTCCTCAAGACACATTACAGACACACAAGCAGAAAACACTTAAAAAGAAATGGAAACTAATTCAATGAATGCATAGATGTGCATCTGGAAATCAATTATAAATCTGGGTTTTCTCTGAACTCCATCTGTATGAGATATTACTTGGAAAATATTTTACTTTCACATCTTCCTTCCTGCAGAAGGTCACGGTCAACGTGGACATTCTGTGAGTCAGTGACACCTATCGGTAAGGGTGGCATGAGCAAACAACCCCAAATGCATTTACCTTCATACAAAGCATAGTTTCCTTCAAGATATATGCAATGGAAATGACAATGGTGATAAAAATGTTATCATTTCTTTAGAACTTATCTGTCAGGCAGGAGACTTAGAGATTTGCAAATCTGAGTTCATTCAAGAAGTGTTTAAAATAGATAAAATATGCGTTTTACTAACACAAGAACAAAGATAACAAATAAAGCAAATTTTCCAAGGCCATACCTTTGGGGACAGGAAACAAAAGTCTAAACCTGAATTCTTAAATATTACACTGCACTGGCTTACCTAATAAATAAATAATAAAGCTCTATGCTTTATTAAACCCCTTTAACATATTTGAGTTAATTCCTAAACTACCTCGTCTTGTAGCGAAACACACAATTATTGACCTTCTCCATTAAGTAGAATCATATTATCTGCCATGACACAGTGTTTCCCAAAGGTGCTCAGACACTCCTCTGGCCACTGTGAACATGCGTGGCCGACTGTGCTGGGTCTATAGTTTCCTTTCTTGAATGAGGCTGGCTGGGTCTAGCCTATAGCAGGAGCCACCCTAGGCGAATTCTGAGGGGTAATGATAAGGGGCTCACACACCTCCCACCAGGTCCTGTGGAGCTACTCAACCCTAGAGTCCAGCTGCAATGCTGTGCAGGCGTCTCGGGCACATGGAAAGGTCACATGCATGTGGCCTGCTTTCCTGCCTCAGTAGCCAGACAAAAAGTAAGCATTTTCTCTCCATTTCGATTGTCACATGGAGCTGCGCTCTCTGGAGACAGTTCACATTTCAGCTGTGTGCACCAAATAGGTGTTGTCTTAAGTTAAATTTCGGAGTTGAGTCAGAATGTTACACAACCATATATATCCATTAGCATGATCTTCCAGGATTGTATGTTCTCAATCATGAAATATGTGGAAATACATATTTTAATGGAGATAAATGCTATTAGTACTTTTGTTTTTTATCACGAGTACTTTGAGAAATCACTCCAGCAAATTAAATTTGTTCCTAGCCTCTGCTCTCGCTGCTCAAATCATGGCGACACAGAAGGAGCATCAGAGGCCCTTGGAAGATTGTTACAAAGGGGAAATCCAAGGCCTTACCCCGCTACCCCCTGCCTGAACTACTGAATTGAATGTGTATTTCGACAAGAGCCAGGTGTAATTCCTACTGTTTGGGAGCTCTGGCCTAGGCCAGCTGACAGCTGGCTCAACACACAGCTGGCTGTCATGGAGAACCACAATCAAGCGTATGTGTTGGCTGGACCACGCATTCTGTCCCAGAGATGGAAACTCCCTCCTGCTCCTTCACAGACAGAAGTGCTGATCCAGTAGGAACCATCTGCATTTTTCTGGGGAGATTCATAAGAAATGAATCTAAACTCTCTTTCAAAGCGAGTGGAAGGCTGACTGACAGAAATGACCCAGCATGACCCAGCAGACAACAGGCAGATGACTGAAGAAGGAGAGAACAAGCATTTCAAAGTTCCTGATGATAGTTCTAGGGGGGAAAAAAAGCTACGATTAGACCAATTTTCTAGAGTCCAAACCCTATACAAGTTTTGGGTCAAGAGTTCAGCATTCAGTATTTTACAAGTAATTGGCAAGCTGGATTACTCTTGCCTACATATGAAACGGTTAGCATCCCTATCTGTATGTTTCTACTTAAAACTACAGGTTTGAAAAATGAATACAAGCCAATAAGGTGCTATGCGATCAGAGTCCTCTCAAATTCTATTTAACTTGGTTCATCAATTCAAAGATTTCTAAGATCTCAGTTTCTAACCATCTTACTCTCAACCTTAATCTAAATGTTAGCTCACACATTTTACTTGGGAAAGTGAGTAAGGCCTGAACATTGCTTGGCTGCTCTGAATAGCACTCAGAAGATAACCAGGACTCCAGAGATAACACATGTCTCCAAGTAAGAGAAAAACACAGGCAAGCCCATGTGATTTCTTTGTTTCTTATTATTATCCATAACTAGATACATTGAATGAGCAAATAAAGTGTTGGTAAACCCAGTTCCCCGATTTCCCTCTTCCCTGTCCCCAATCAGCTGGATATCCTCCTCCATGGGCAATCTGGATCAGTCCATGGGGTAGGGAGTTATGGAGAGCCTAGAAGTCAACCCACTTCCAGCCCCTCTTTGTCTGTTGTTACTGAGGGGGCAATGTCTCTGGGAGTTATCCCCCATTATGGCTCTTACAATCTTTCTGCCCCCTCTTCTGCTCAGTTCCCTGAGTCATGGTGAGTGAGTATTAAGGCTGCTTTATTGTTGAGGTCTTAGGGGGTCTCTGTACTTCTGCTTTAGGTTGTGTTGAAATCTTGGGTGTCTATCTGGCTTATCCTGTGTTGACTGATTGGCTGTGGTCGTGGGTCTCTTGCTTATCCCACCACTCTGCTGGGTTCTATATAGATCCTTCATGGAAGATCTGGTGTGGCCATGTGTTTTCTTAACCTATGTTTTGAAACATGGGTGTGTTTATTAGCTATAGAAATAATAAACTTCATGGTTATATATTTGAAGCTTTACAGTTGCCTGACCAAACAGGCCTATTAGCAAGTGTGGATCCTCTCCGTGTTAGAAAGAGGAAGGTGAAGCACAGACTGCCAGAGACCAATTCCAGGTAACATCATCAGTGAGCTGTTTAATAATTGAAGAGAAACTAACATCCCCATATCCTAAGACTTTATGGGCATGTCAGCGTTTGTAAAATACAAAAATAGACCTGGATTGGAGGTATAAATTATACCTGAAAGCCACACCATCTGGAATGATGACTGCATCTATCGCATTATCCTTTTCCAGTACAGCTTTCTCCAACCATGGGACTGCTTTTTACCATCCCTGCCCAGTGCGGTCATTTTTAGTGACATAACTGGTGATCACTTCAAGCATGGCTCTCAAAACTAAGAAACTGACTCTAGGACGTATTCATTGTAAATCAAGCTGCCTTCAACTTTGTTTCAAAGAACAGAGGCAGGAAAGGCTGAGGTGCACACCATGGAATTCCAGGGCTTCAGGGGTGGATTCTATTCATGTTCTTGCAGAGGCTATGTGTTATCCCCCATCTAGAAACCCCAGAACTACAAGAGAGACCACAGGGCAAAGCTCTTGAAGTCTGAGAACCAGGTTAGAATCTTGGATATTTCTGTTTCATTTGAAAAATACAGAAAATTGGAGTCCATGTGCTCTAAAGCACTTTCCAGTCATAAAATGACATGACTTTACCAAGATCTCAATTAGCTTCTCTGTCATTTTGCTGTCACCTATTTCTTCCTTTTGTTTTCTTTGATTTTTAAGCGTCATCTCCCTTCTAAAACTCCCCTGTTGCAGTCAGCCACATGCTGATGGGATAAATCTACAAACCAGGCACAGTTTGGGGAGGAAAGTATTTATTAAAGTAACAGATCCAGGGGAAGTTTAATAATGAAGAAAAAGGCTGCCCCCTTTCATAGATCCAAGCAGAGAGAGAGGGAGACCCAGCACCAGCAACTCAAGCAACACAATGTAACTACTAAACAAGAGGAGCTCCAGACTTGAGCTCCAATAGCTCTTTATATATATATAAAACACTGGAATTTTACATTCACCTTAGAAATACCCTAGGAGGCCAGGCTAAGGTGACACCTCCTCTAACCAGGATGCTTTAATACACTTTTGAATCTATTAGGGGACATTCAGTCGACTACCACACCCCAAACCAGCATTTAAAGTTCCTTCTCCTTAGCCAATCAAGGACTCTTTTCCTGTGGTTATCATTTCCGCTTTGAAAGAAGAGCCAGGTAGCAGAATCCAGCTGTGGATGCGGAAAAGGCCAGGAATGCAAAGCAGGACTTTGTTCTTGCCTCACCTCTCCTGTCCTTTGGTCACAGTGATTGGGACTCGGTACTTAGCACCTGCTGTGTCTGACATTCTTCCTATCCCAGCTCCTTTCTCTACAATGGTCTCTGCTGCTGCTCTAAGATCCCACCTGAGCCCTGGGCAGCTCTCCTTTTCCTTAACTCACATTAAACACAAAAGGGAAATAGGGTATAAAATCCTCATTTCCTGATAACTCCTCTTTAATTCTCCACTCTTCAATTTCACTAGGCCAACTTTTCTTTGATGCATGTTTCAAAAGCAGTTACAATATCTTTTCCTTAGTAAGAATCCAGTCTGAACTAGACACGATTCTTTTCCTATCATAATTCTCCTTTTACCTTGTTTTTATTCACTCTCAGCCCATCTCTTCTATCAGCCTTCTTGGATTAAAAATAAGTTCCCCTTCAATTTCAATTAGATCATCTTAATTCCCTTGCTTTTCTATTAACGTTAAGACTGAACTCAATTTTTAAGAAATTTGCAACTCCTCTAGCTGAAGAAATGTGCTTGGGGGTTTATAGGGATTTTGAAAACATTTCACTTTTGAAAATAGATTTCCTACAAGGTATCAAATCCAATGAACATATTTAGGACATTCATTTCCTGAAAGTTTATAACAATTGGGCTTCTACAATTCTTATTTCTTTAAGAATTGGTTTAAGAAGAAGAAATAGATGAGAAAATATCCAAAATCCTACTCCTACATCTTGTTGTGAGGAGCAGAATGAAGTGCATCTGAATTTAACCTGTTATTATGTTCCAAATGTTGGTTTCCCCCCCCCACTAGCATTTCTATATTAAACCTAATCCCCAAAGCAATAGTATTAAAAGCCAGGCCCATGGACACTTTTGTCATGTGGGCTCCACCCTTACAAAAGGGATTAATGAGTTTAAAGGGGGCCTGAGGAGCTTGGTTGCCCCCTTGCACTATGTGAAGATACAGCAATTATGAGGCAACTCTAAAGCAGAGATTGAATTCTCACTAGAAACCTGGTTTGCCTAGCCTTGATTTTAGATTTCCCAGCCTTCAAAATAGTGAGGCATGGGCTGGGAAGATGGCTGAGTGATTAAGGCACTTGCTTGCAAAGCCCAATGACCTGAGTTCAATTCCCCAGTACCCATCCTCGTAAGCCAGATACACAAAGTAACACATGTATCTAGAGTTCGTTTGCAGTGGCTGGAGGCCCTGGGACACCCATTCTCTCAGTCTGTCTCTCTTCTCTTTCTGCTTGCAAATAAATAAATATTTTTTAAATAGTGAGACATATTATTCTACTGTTTATAAACTACCTAGTCCTTGATGTTTTGTCACAGCACCCCAATCAACTGAGACACCCAAAGATCCCCAACAGTTCAAAATGACTTTAATTTTCTCTAGTCTGGAGGAGTCTTGGATCAAATATATTTTATAGATTTCTAAGATCAAGGCAGACCCACAAAGCTTCTTCAATTCAAATCCACATTTACTCCGATTCCCAGGACTCTTGAGCCTGGCCTGGCCCTGACAGAGGACAACATTCCCCTGCACCCAAACTGGTTCTGAAGAGACTGTGTTGGTCACAACAGCCTTGACTCAGCCTCTGACTCTTATGATAAGTCTCACAGTAACTTCTCATTCCTTTATGAGGTGCTCAGCACACTGCTGGGCATCTGAGAATTCTTGTGAATACTTCTGTTCTCTTGGCCAACCATCAGTAATTTAGAGTCTAAGCTCCTCTATCACAGTCTCTCAAAGTCTAGCGGCACTGAGAACTTTGTGCACTTTCACTCATCAGTCATCTCTCTTTTCCTTTCTATCCCCACCTCCAGTGTTGGAACGGACTCTCATTCTTTCAACCCTTGTAACTACATTTTCTGTCAGGCAACTGTCTCTTACAACATGGCTATAAGAAAAACCACCTGAAAAGATAAAAATAGTCATAAGAACTCCATTTTGTGCTCAGTCCTCCATCTTAGCTAAAAGCTGGCCTCAAACAGATGTTCTTATTAAAAAAAAATGACTGTGTGCCAAAAGATATCTTGCTACCCCTAGACTCAGCCAGCAGATGATAAGATGCAAGGCTGTCTGAAGTCAGGTCATTCTGACACAACAAAGCCACAGCTGCAGAGGTTTGGAAAGTCCCCACTTGTGGTTTTCGCCCTTAAATACCCAAGGTTGTAACTGTCCAGGGTCACTGCCCCACCATTGCTGTGCCAGTGTGTGAGTTGGATAGCGCCCGAGCTCGAGCTTGTAATAAAGATCCTCGTGTGCTTGCATTGGACTTGGTCTCCCTGTGGGGGTCTTGCTCCTCGGGCACAACATTTGGGGGCTCGTCCGGGATCCCCCCACGACCCCAGGGACCCCCAACCCAGAGGATCTCAACTGCCTAATTTTTTTTCTCTTCCTTTTTTCTATGCTTATCAGTTTACTTTCACTTTTCAATTGTCTGAGGCCATGGTCGATTTGCACTTGGTTGGTGAGCAAAAGCGGCTAAGGTGGACATGCCAGGGGGTCGCGCTCACAGGGCCCTGAGTGAGGGATCAGGGCCTTCTGGAGGGGCACCAAGACCCTCATCTGGGACACTTGTCCATCTGTTTGGGATGTATGTCCATCGGTAATGGTTCAGAGACTCTGAAGGGGACACCGGGACCCTCGTCTGGGACACTTGTTCATCAGCTTAGGTCGCAAGTCCATCGGTAACTCTTATTTTTCCTCTGAACCATCTCTACTTTGTCAGCCAGACAATTAGCATCCTTTTCATTCTGCACATTCCATATTTTATTTCTCAGATACTATCACTAGGATCTTCTCCATCCTGGAGCCTAGCCTGAGGGAGCAGTTGACCTTTCCTGCTGCATTTGGCCTAAGGAAATTAATTGACTGCCACCACTTCACTGAGCACAGGCTGCAGAGCCACAGGGCAGATGGGAATATCCCTCCACCCCATGCCTCCCTGTGTGAGTCAGTTTTTTTTTTAATTTCTCTGATAAATACCTGAGATTATAAATTTAGATAGAGGAAAGGTTTACTTTGGCTCACAGTTTGAGGGTTTCAGTCTGGTTGGCTGGCTCTTGCTTTGGGCCTGCAGAGTCACAGCATGTCATGGTGGGAGCTGCCCCCCAAACTGTTTACCACACAGGTGGGACTTGAAAGGGAGGAAGATTCTGATGTTCCACTTTGTCCTCTGGGGAATAACACAAAAAATTCTACTATATGCACCTGATGGTTCTCATGCCTCACTAGTGCCAGAGATACTAATTAGTATTTTGTTGGTATGGTCACCTTGCTGTGCAATAGACCTTGAATTTGCTCTTCGTATTAGACTGAATTCTGTACCCTTTAACTAATACCTTCAAATGAATATGACTTCAGACAACTTCTCTTTCTCTATTGTAACTATAATTGTGTTTTCATAATATTCCTGTTTCTTAGAACTCACTTCGGAAAATGCAGATCACGATTTTTAAACAAAGCTAGCAAAAGTAACAGAAAGGTAAGATGAATGATAATAGGGACCAAGTTCAAATTAGAACCCATGTCTGTTGGGGATCAAACTTGATCCATAGAAAAGAAACTTCAAATGACACGTGTGCGTGTGTGTGTGTTTGTGTGTGTGTGTGTGTGTGTGTGTGTGTGTAACAAAGAAATCTATTGTAATAAATTTTATTACAAAAGATGAAATGATAAAATAATCCACTTAAATTAGCAAGTGTGGCAAAAAATGTTATATCATATTCTTGTCTGAGAACAAAATTATTGACCAATAGCATTACTTGTGGTGGTGGTTTGACTGTAAGGTGTCCCCATAGACTTATGTATTTGTTATTATGCCTCATGCTTGATCCTCAGCTGGTTGAAACCATGGGGATTGGAATCTTGCTTGAGCAGATGATCACCAAGGATGGGCCTTGGTATGTTCCATTGCTGGCTAGCTCACTCTTACTGGTCCCTTCAGCTGAAGTGATAAGATTTGAGCCCCATTTCCCACCCTGCCATGATGCAACCTTCCCTCTAAACTAAGCCAAAATAAATCTTTTACATCCATAAGCTGTGGTGGTAAGGTGTTTCATCCCAACAATGAGAAGGTAGTTTGTTCTACTTGCTTTCCCTTTCTTTTCTCTCTTTCTATCTTACTATCATCTCTCTATTGTCTCTTTCATTTCCTTTCTTTTAAATTCAATAGATGTTTCTCTTTGTCTTTTGTCTTGGGAATCAACTAATTTTTCAAAGATGATTGTAGGAAAAAGAAAGAAAGAAAGAAAGAGAGAGAAAAAGAAAGAAAGAAAGAAAGAAAGAAAGAAGAAAAGAAAGAGAGAAGGAAAGAAAGAAAAACAAACCAGAGAGATGGCTCAGCAATTAAAGGCACTTGATTTCAAAGCCCAATAACCTAAGTTAAATTCCGCAGTTCCCACATAAAGCCAGATGCCCAAATTGGTGCATGTGTCTGGAGTTTGTTTGTAGTGGTAGGAGGGCCTATAGCACCCATACTTAATATCTCTCTCTCTCTCTCTCTCTCTCTCTCTCTCTCTCTCTCTCTCTCTCTCTCTCTCTCTCTCTCTCTCCTCTCAAATAAATGAAAATAAAGAAGAGGTAAAACAAGACAGACAGATTTTAAACGTGTAGGAATGAACATGAAGAGACTTGGCCGCACTGAACACTAGGGGGTGTGCCCACATCTCTCTCAGCTTCCAGAGCTTGTGAATCACACCTACCACTTCTAATTCTTTTCTCCAACCCAAGAGAAGTAGCTGCTCTGATTTTCCACAGTTGATTTTTGCCTCTTGTGGATGATATGACTATAATCACACAGGACAAATCCCTTTATGCTCAGCTCCTTTCATGTGGGATATGAAGTTTATTCAAATCATACTGAGACCAGTACTTTCCTCCACATCATTGCTGAGTGCTATTGTGTGGTTATGCCCCCTTTTCTTTAGGTATTCTTGTGCCCATAGTCCTTTGGGTCTTTCCAGTGTATCTTATCTCTCTTTCTATATATAGAGCAAGATATTGTAAGTCTCATGGTTTGATCCAGGTGTCCCCACAAACAAATGAATGTGTTCTGGGTAATCAATCCTCAGCTGATGGCAGTTTAGATTTTACAACCTTGATGGAGCTGTGTTGTTGGGGTGGGCTTATGGGGATTATAAACTAGCTTCCTCTTGCCAGTATTTGGCATGCCTTCCTGCTGCTATTTCGAGTGCTGTGGCAGAGGTGAGTGATGTCCACCCCTCTGCTCATGCCATCGTTTTCCCTGCCAGGATGGAGTCTCCCCTCGAGTCCATAAACCAAATAAACCCATTCCTCCACAAACCACTTTTGTTTAGGTTCTTTCTGTGCATCAACTAGAAAGCTGACCACAACAGTAAGGAATTTCATCACAAACTTATGAAGCTGGAGTAAAGCCAGATGCACCAAGTGGCACAGGCACCTGGAGTTTGTTTGTAGCAGCAAGAGGCTCTGGCCTGCCTATCCCCCACCCCCTCCTTGCAATAATAAATAAATAAATGAATATATTCTTTTATATAATGGGCCCTTACCAGACAGCAAATATGCCAGCTTCTTAATCTTGGACTTTCTGTCTCTAGAACTTTAAAAAATAAATTTATGTTGTTTACAAACTACCTAGTTTGTGGTATTTCATTACAGTAATTTGATAGTAATGAAATTATTGGTCTTTATTTTGCGGAAATGAGAACCAGGAGAGCAGATGGTCTGATCTCTGTGTGAGTCCTGCAAAGTCCAGCAGCAAGAGAATATTGATCCTCTGGGTTGAAGCAATCAAGGAAAGAAAGTGAATTACCTCTTACCCAGATTTTTATTCTATACAGGCTCTAAAGGAAAGGATCATGCTCAAATTTTGGAAGACCATCTGCTCAGTTTGTATATTCAAAAATTAACAGCATCTGAAAACATCCTACTAGACACACCCAGAATATGTTGAACCAAATACCTGGGAATCCCAAGATCCTGTCAAGTTAGCACTTGAAGAAACCATCAAAAGCAGTTTGAGAAGGTTATGGAGAAAGGTGGTATAATACGATATACAGGTATTTTTTGTTTCGTTTCTTCCACACAAATTTACAATGATGAAGTGCTAGAAAGTGCTGGAAGTTCAATATTATTCTGCTGAGTATATACTGCTGCTTATTGTGGCTTTAATTTTCACTTCATTAAATTTCATTTCACTAGTGGCAAATGTAAGCAAGCATTTTTATATATGAGTTGCTCACTCAAACTTAGGCTATTGAAAACTTTTCTACTTTTCTCCTTGCTCTCATTATCATTTTATTGTTGAATTTTAGTCATTTTTATATTCTAGATACAAAACCTTTTGAGACATCCCCTAAGATGCTTCTCAAGAATCCAGTTTAAGAATATGTTCGTGATGGGTATACATCTTATTTTATTTTTTTTTTAATTTACTGGAAGCAAAGAGAGAAAGATAAGAGAGAGAGACAGGCTGACACACACACACAGAGAGAGAGAGAGAGAGAGAGAGAGAGAGCTAGGTCTCTTGCTGCTGCAAATGAACTACAGATGCATGCACCACTTTGTGCATCTGGCTTTACCTGGGTACTAGGGAATCAACCCCACTTTGCAGGCTTTGTAGGCAAGTGCTATTAACCACTGAGAAATCTGAATATACATTTGAAAACATCTTGGTAAAGTCTGATTTTTGGATTTTTCTTTGTTGTTTGCTTTCTGGATTTTGCTTAACAATCTTTACCTACTCCTAGGTTATAACAACATTTCCACCTATTACTGTCCATGAACATCAGAGGTCAGGTTTAAGTTTAGTATAACATTTGCCATTATTTTTGAGATGTCCCTGGTAGAGTTACATTTGCTACTCTTCCCTTTGTCTGACATTCTAAATTCTTTTAAAAAATGATTAAGAAGTCATCTACTAAATAATCTGTCTTCTGGGCTTTAAGGAACCAAGAATATCTGATGACTTTCAAATAATATCATCTTGCACATCACCCCTTTTCACTGCAGTTCTCGTAGTCTATAAATTGCTGTGAGGCTTAACGTGCAGATAACTGGTTTATCTAAGAGTTACAGGAAATAACCCTTAGGAAGTCAGAAGTTATTCTGTGATAGTCTGGCTAAAATGAAGAGACATGGACCCTGTCCAAAAAAGGCCCCTCTCAGCAAACAGCCATCCTGCTATTGTTCTCTCACTGTTCTTTTTTGATCCTGCATTTCCCAAGATGACTCTTGGACGATTGTGAGTTACAACCAACCTCCCACACATACACCTAATTTTCTCAGGAGTGGCTTTGGATTAAACTTGGTTTCTATGATGGCTTGATCCAGGTGGCTCCCACTGTGTTCTTGTGACAGTTCAGGCAAGCTCCATGGACCCCCTCCTCTTGAGTGGGAGGTGTCTCTAGCCAAAGCTCCAACCTAGATGCAAAAACTGATTGGCCAGGTATAGACCAATCAGCTGTCTCTCTGACTTACCTGAGGGAAGTTTTAAAAAGCTTCCCTGGAACAAAGGCCAGTCTTCTTTTTCCTCATGGCATCCTAGAAGGAGGACTTCATTTTCCAGGTAAGGCCCCTCACGCCAGCCCTTAGTCTGGGGTGAGGGGTCCGGGGCCTCAGGATTCTTTCCCACATGAACCTTTCCCTCTCATGATGGGGGCCCTCCACTTCTTCTTCTGCTTGTTTGGCTGAGCAGCACAGATTTATTAAAATCTCACCCATATATTCTCCCCACACTGGTGACTGGAGAACTCTAACTCCCCATGTTCCCTTAAATAATAAAGTCTCCCGCTATACCTTAATATCTTGTTGCCTAAGATTTTAATTCCTTAACTTTGTAGATAAGAATTCGGGTACTCCTTAAATTTTGGGGTGAATTGGAATTTTTCCTGGGCATTATCTAAATTTTAACCCCCAGCTCAGTCCTTACATTTTGAATGCTCAGTCTCCAGCTGAGGACAATTTTGGAATTAGAACTTTATTGGAGGTGTGTTGTTGGGGGTGGGCTCATGGGGGTTCCAGCCAGCTTCCCCCTTGCCAGTGTTTGGCACACTCTCCTGTTGCTCTTGTCCACCTGATGTTGGCCAGGAGGTGATGTCCACCCTCTGCTCAAGCTTCCTACTATCATGGAGCTTCCCCTTGAGTCTGTAAGCCAAAATAAACCCCTTCCTCCCATCAGCCACTTTTTGTTGGGTTCTTTGTCGCTGCAACGAGAAAGCTGACTGCAACAATTTCCATCCCATCCTCTGTCTCCTGAGTAATAATACCCTTTAAGTGGAGAGCAAATAGATGAAGTTCTACTTAAGAATACATATGAAAGGATTCATTTGTGAAGGATGCAACATTTTGTTACATTGATCAGCTGTAACATGGTGTCATCTGGGTCACTGGATGATGGTAAGTGTTAAAGTCAAGTTTTGTGAGTCTTCCATGTCCCTTGCCAAGATTGTTTTGACTGCTTGCACATTTCCATATAAATAAAAGAATCTACTTCTCAGTGTTATTTTTTAAATGCTATTATGATTAGATCTGCAATCACATATAATTTATAGACCCTTTGGAGGAAAACTGTACCTGACACTCATTCTTTCGGTTATTATCGTTAAAAGCTTATTGAAATTTCTCTCAGTGATATTTTGTCATTTTCAGGATAAATGTCTTGCTTTCTCTTTGTTAAATTTATGGCTAAGTTCTTTGTACTCTTACATGTAGATTTCTTAACTTTTAAATTTTGTAATTATTTTCCATAGTTATACAGGGGAAAAATTGTATTTTGCATGCTGACATCCTATCCTGCTAAACTGATATAATCTAGTAACTCTTAAAAGGGAGGAAGTGGGTTGTTTGTCTAGATAACCAGCTTTGATTCTCCTGAAATTTATTTGGGTTTATGGCGTCTAGCATAGGACAATATAATCTTCATGTAGACATTTTTGACCTATTTTCTTCTAAGGGAGGAGTGACCACTAAGGATAGTGTATTGGTAGGTATAGGGCATCTAGATGCCTTTAACAAAATCGAGGAAGTTCTTTTCCACTACAATGTTTCTGAGAATTCCTATAATTATTGGGTAATCAATTTTGTGGAATGCTTTTCTGTGGCTATTGATATGATTGTGTTACATATATTTATTTTTAATGATGAGTTAATGTTTTTTTAAATACAAAACCAATTTTTCTAGAGAAGAGAATGGTTGGAAAAATGAAGGGAAGATGGGGAGAGGGAACACACATGTGTGGTGTGAAGGGATTATGTACATTTTAAAATCATTTTTCTTTTAAAAATAAAAGAGACTTCTGAGTAAAATAGTAAAAAATAAATTAGAAACATCCCAGTGTGACCCAATGAAGGAGACAATCAAAATAACACCTAAAAGACTATCTCAAAGAGGTAAACTGAACAAGACCCTCAGAAAACCATGAAGAAATGATATGAGAGAGAGACAGAGAGAGAGAGAACAGAAATTGGAGATCAGTGTCTTATACCTCACTTAACATACCTGTTCTACAAATTGGGTTCAACAATCCTTTCAATAAACTTTTTGTCTTATTAAAAAAGCCAAGTTTCTATTGCTTAAAAATAATCATGTGAGCGTTAAGGGCTTCACCTTACATGAACTTATACCCTTTCACAGTGTTGGGTGGGCCAGGTTGAGGCAAAGAGAACTCGGGGTGGTTTAAGGACTCTGAATTGAGTTTTTCAGGACATTTCAGTGTGTAAACTGTTCACATAAAACCTACCTGAATCCATCTGTGTTGTCACAAGTAGAATAAGGCATTTCCCTTTCAAGGCTAAAAAATATTCTATGTAACTAAGACCTTATTCTATGATGGATGAAAATTATTATCATATCTTCTCCATTGTGCAAACACTGCATGGACACGTAAGTGCTGATATTCCCCCTACATACTGATACATATCACATGTTGCTTCAGTGGATTTAAACCCAGGAATAGGGTTACTGCAGAATCCTTACATGATGTTACTTATGTGTAGAATCTTAAAAACGTGAATTCACAGAAGAGCACAGTGATGGTTGCCCTGCACCATGGGAGAAGGAGATGGTGAATAGAGATTTGCTGAAATCTGCAAAGTTTCAGAAACACAACAGGAAGAGCAGGAAGCTATAGTCAACAAGAAGGTCTATTTCAGAATAACATAAAATACATTTGCAATATCTTTTGATAGAAACTGACAGGTAAGTGAGGTAATGTGTATATCTGCTTGGTTTAATCATTCTATATTTAAACATCCACCAAAATATCACTTTGTGTTGTATAAACACACAATTGTGATTTGCAATAAATAATATTAATAAAATATTCTTAAGATAAAAATAACAATAGGTAAAATTAAATTATGTATAAATATAAAATTATATTAAATAAAACTCTCCATTAAAACAAATATTATCTCAAGATTTTTGGGGGGAGGGGATTTTATTATTTAATATTTTTAAGTCAAATTCAACTAAGATAGTATTTACAAAATATTTTAGAGCTTTAGAATAACATTTTTCTCCCTGCTCCTCCAGTATTATTAATTTCTTTATTGCTAATAATTAGATACATTGTATGATCAAGTCTTGTGGTGTTACCCCCATTTCCCTCCTTCCTGTCCAACACCTGCTGGGGGCTCTCCTTAGTGGGATTGCTGGACCAGTACATGGGATAGAGGTTTATGAATGTTCAAGAAGTAGCCAGGTATTTTTCTTTATGTGTTGTTGCTGAGGAGGGCAATGACTCTGGATATTCTCCCCCACCATGGCTCTTACAATCTTCCTGCTCCCTCTTCCACAAAGTTCCCTGAGTCATGGTGGGTGACTTTTTTAAGTCTGCTTTACTGTTGAAATCTTAAGAGTCTCTGGATTTCCTTCCTAGGTTTAGCACCACTATTGCACAGATGAGCACTTCTTGGCTTGCTGGTCTGTGTTGTATAGCAGTATCCTCAGCTTTCTTGGTGTTGAATATCAATGACCCCTGCTTTTTCCTAATATTGGTGGCCAGTTTCCCCTGGAAATTCATGTATTTCCTGGCTTCCAGCACTACAAAGACTACCATCTGGGAGCTGGTTACCATTCTGGATCTAGCAGGGTGTCTCTGTGCTGTGTAATGAAACCCTGTGATTTCTTCAGCAATAGTCTTACCTTTGGCCTGGGGCAGGTATTCAAGAGCTTTGACATAAGCCTGTCTTGTTGTGGGGAGTCATGGGCTTCTTGGATCAGCAGCTCAGTGTGAGAAGGAACCAATGACTGGGACAGGAAGTTACAGGCCAGAGCAACTTGTCTTGGAGCCCGAAACTTTTTCTTCCCTTTTGTACGTAGCTCAGACATGATCTGGCTTGTGTGCCACGTGGCCTTTAAAAGCAGCTCTCTTCAGAGTGGGGACATGCACTTCTTAATGGAGGCAAAGTTTTTCCAGGTTTATCTGGGAATAGATGTTATTAGAATAGTTCATTATTCAGAAGGCTTGATGGTATACGCCTGTAATCCTAGAATTTGGGAGGAAAAGGAAGGAGGATCAGAAATTCAAAGTCATTAAAAAATAAAAAGAAAATAAAAACAAAAAAAATTCAAAGTCATCCTCATCTACAAATAAGTTTAAGGCCAGCTTGGTCTACATGAGACTCTGTCCCCCCCAAAAAAATAAACAAGGAATAAGAAAGAAAAAACATACGAAAAGAAAGATATAAAATAAATTTTATTACATAATATAAATATGCATTTTATATATAATCACATTATATATATGTTCTAGTATATACATAATTATGTTTTTGCACACACACACAAACATATATATATATATATATGTTTGTGTGTATGAAAATTTGCCAAAAAAATAAGGTATTTTTAGCACAAATGGTTCCCACAGTCCTCTCTTTCCACTCCTCTTGTCCTCAGCCTTCTCCACACCTCTCTTGGTATCAGCTTTCTGTCCAGGGAACATTTCCTCACAGCCTTTGGAAGCAAGCTGACGTTGATGTGGCCACGGATGCTCTGTGGCTTGTTATCAGAAGCTGAGCAAAGGCTAGAGAAATACGTTCATTTGGATTTAAGGGAATGGATTTGCATGGAGTACAGTCACTTTCCTCCTCACGCTCACACGGATCCCTCTAGGAATGCTGTGCCGCTCTGAGCAAGGACTACTCCTTTGGCTTGTGACAGAGAAGTGCAAAGCCAGAGGGCATCCTATAATATGTAGGCCATGTGGTTATTAAGACAGAAAAGGTTCTTTTAAGCTTATGGAACCAGGAACTTGCCTTCTATAAAGAACACTGAATATTATTTGACGTGTGAGACTAGCAGATTATCTGACCCGTATTCTCCGTCAATATCCTGTCAGAATCGAGTGTCTTCTTTGAGGAATATCCCTGCAATACAGCACGGGCAATTATAATGGACCATGTTATTTATGAATACCATGAAAAATAGAACTTGTCAGAATTTTCACTTTTGTAGGTCACAAATCTGTAGAAGCACTTTAAATATAGTATATAGGTCTGTGTGTGAGAATATGTGAAAGAGGCTTTAGTTACTTCCCACAAATTTGCCAAGAAATCTAAAATTTTGGGATTCTCAGTAATAAGTTGTGGAATTAAAAGACATTATTCTATACTAGAGCTTGATAAAACTGGTTAAAGACTCAAAAATATTATAAAGTTGTTTTTCTATTCTCTTCAAAAAGTAATATAAAATGATTGTCATATGAGAAGCCCTAAAATATGCGTTGCAGTGCAGACCCCAGGGTTTTGGAGAAGGCAAAACTACAGGCTGCTACCAAGGGCTCCTTCTGGCTCAGTGATCTCCCCAGAAAGCAAGCATCCAAGACTAGAGGGGTGGAGTTTAAGCCCCCAGGATTTCTAAATAAACTGGAAATACTGGTTATGCAGCTTCAAGATTTGATGTTTGCTAAGATTTTTTAATGTTTTTATTGGAATTAAATTATATATATTAACAGAACAATATGCTCAGTACCATAAGTTATTAGAGAAAACCATTGAAACCAGAAAGACATTCCTTTTTATGAATTAGATATCCCCCCCCCATGGTTCTTACATTCTTTCCACCTCTTCTTAAAATTTCCCTGAGTTATGGTGTGTGAGTTTAAAGTTTGCATAATTGTTAGGTTCTGAAGAGTTTCTGAATTTGTGTTTTGGATTATTTGGGCACCCTTGGTGCCTCTCTCCATTTTCCTTCCCTAGGATCTCTGCCTTGCTGTGGGAATAGCTCTTTTGCTCATCACCCCACTTCCTTAGAGGTTGCGTTAGGGCTCTAAATGGGGAGTTTGAGGTGGTTTGTCTCCTGCTTGGGTGTCTATCATCAACTGAGGTCCACTTGGTGGAGCTGAGTTGTCCACAATTCTCACTGGTTTCTGAAAAATACAAACAGAATCAGGCATTGGTCCAATCTTTCCTTGCTATTCCCAATTCCTCCTTTTTGAAAGGGGAATGTTTCATTTGTGTCATTACTTGTTGGAAGTATATAACTTGTGTTTTGATTTTACAGGACTCACAGTTAAAAGACTCTTTAGTCTCAGAAAGGTCCTTGGACTGTGGACTTTTGAACAGCATTGGGACTGATAAAAACTATGGGGACTTTTTTTTATTGTCCATAATGAGTTACATTATTTAGTGGGCCAACAATGAGTTGTTATCCCCAATTCCCCAATGCCCCCCCCCTCCCCATCTCCGGTCAGCTGGATATTCTCCTCCATGGGTCGACTGGATCAGTCCTTGGGGCAGGGGACCATGAATAGCCTAGTACTCAGCCTGGTCCTCCTGGCCCAAGTGTGTTGTTACTGAGGGGTGCCATGCCTCTGGATAGTCTCCCCCCCATGGCTCTCACAATCTTTCCGCCCCCTCTTCTGCTCAGTTCCCTGAGTCGTGGTGGGTGAGTATTAAGGCTGCTTTAAGGTTGTGAGCTTAGGGGTTTAAGTTGGGCCGAGTACATCATGGGACTGTCATGAGTCTGTGGGGCCAGGGTGGAATATGGTGGTATGACTGAAATGCCCCCCATAGACTCATGTGGCCAATTCAGTAGGTAGAGCTTTTGTTGGAGGACATCTGCTGCTGGACATGGGCTTTAGGGAATTCCATCCCAGCTCCCCCTTGCAGGGCTGGCTCAGCTCACTCACCCAGGCTATTTCCCCTGATATCTTGCTTTTATTATGCTTTTCCTTGCCATGAGGAAGCAACTCCAGAAAACTGTAAGCTGAAATAAACTCTTTCTCCCAGATAATTGCTTCTGATCAGATATTTTGTACCAGCCATGAGAAGGTTACTGCAACAATTACTTATCTCCATATTTATGGACCATAAGAGGGGGCTATGCCATGGTAATTCTCTATATTTCTAGGTATCAACATAATATCTGAGCATAATATTTGTGTCCAAAGTCATTGAATAACTGGATATTGTATTCTCAGTGCAGAGTTACTGAACCAAATGTCCAAAAGTCTCCTTGGAAAATCGCTCTAGGGAACCGTTACTGTGTAGGCTTGCTGAAATGTCCCCAAGTCTAACCTGCTGTGCGGTTGACCCCTTTGCAAAGCGCTGTATGTCTAAAACCTGTCTCAGATACGTTGCTGAAAGGATTACGATATTTTACTGGGATAATTTTATTCATTTTATAAAATTCCCATCTTTATTTGTTTTGACAGTATAAATATAACAGTAAGTTCTTGACTTTCTCTTTTGTTCCTAGGGTGCAATGTCCTATGAAACTGTGTCTATTATCTCTGTGGCCAAGGTCTCTAAATGCCATCAAAAACTACAATTCTGTCTGCACTGTAGTCATGCCTGTCTTATTTATGGCACTACCCTCCACACTGCTGCTTACTGATGACGTAACAGTGGTCTCTTCTACCCTCAGCCTTGGTCTCCCCAGAAAAGCCACCGGCTGATAGATTCGTGATGTGGCTGTCTCTCTCCCTGCAGCAACCACCTACGCTTCCTGTGACTCACCATTCTTCTGTGCTTTTAAAAACCACAGTGGAAGAGAGTTTCCACCATCTTCTAAGTGAGGGAAATACAAAAATCTGTATTCTGGGAACATATTACAAATTGACAAATTTTCCATTACCCAATCTTGTAATCAATACTTTCAAAATCCAGCATCATGGGTTTGGAGAGAAATCATTCAGTTAAGAAAAAACGTAGTCATCTTCTAGAAATGGTAAGAAATCAAAAGCTTACAAAATGTCAAGCTCCCATGAAAACAAATGAATCTTCCCCAAGGAACACCCTCTAGACTTGGAGATCTGTGTGACGTCCTTGGCGTAGTTATAAGGAGAGTAGCCAAGAAAAAAGGAAAATATTAGTTTTGGAACAAATAGACCCAACCAACTGCTTATAGTATTTTCTCCCTTTAGCTACCAGCATTTTAACTTCCCTAAAAATACTGCTTTAAAAAAACCCTAAATCTGTCTATCAGCTCCAAGAAGTCTTCTGATACCCAATGCTTTTCTTTATAGAGGTAATGATGACAATATGATTGCATTTGTTTGAAAGGTAAAAAAATAAAATCAACAGCTTTCAATTCTAAGCTCTAAAAAATGGAAGCAGTAAATTAAAAACCGAGTCACAGGGCTAGAGAAATCACTCCGTGGATAAGTGAGAAAGCATGAGGACCTGACAGGGCCTAAGACCACCCGAGTTCAATTCTCAACACTCATGTAGAGAGATAGGCAGAAAAGACACACAAGCCCATGACTCCCTGTGGGAGCTGAAAACAGAGAAATACCAGTGCTCACTGGTCAGCTGGGCATCTCTTATTACCTAGCCTTGGTCATCATTTCAGGCTTTTAGTGTAAAGCAAGAATAGCAACATAAATAAATGAATAAATAAATAAATGATAGACAGACAGACAGACAGATAGATGAATGTTGTAGTCAGTATTCTATTTGCTGCACAGAAAGAACCCAAACAAAAGTGGCTTGTGGAGGTTTATTTGGCTTAAGGACTCGAGGGGAGACTCCATCCTGGCAGGGAAAATGATGGCATGAGCAGAAGGGTGGACATCACCTCTGCCATAGCATTGCAAACAGCAGCAGGAAGGTGTGCCAAACACTGGCAAGGCAAAGCTGGCTTATAGCCCCCAAAAGTTCGCCCCCAACAACACAGCTCCATCGAGTTTGTAAAATCCAAACTGCCATCAGCTGAGGATCAGTTACCCAGAACACATTCATTTGTTTGTGGGGGACACCTGGATCAAACCATGACAATGAATAAATAAATAAAGCAAAATATTTCATAAAACAGGAACATATGGAGTTAATACCAGTCAGTCGATTCACTAACTTTTTATTTATAAATTTATCCAGTTACTAAAATTGATTTGTAACCTAATATCAGCTTGTGGGGCGCTTCTGTGCCCATGCGTGCACATCCCCAGAGCACCGCAGAGCGGGCTGTTAGCCTGATGCACAGGCTCCCTGCAGAGGTCAGAGAAGGAACCAGCCTGCTTCCTGATTCAGATGTCACACATTACGCAGATGTCCCCTGTGCGGTCTGCCTAGTGACATAGTTTTCACATTTTTATACTTGGGTTGATGATTTCTTTTGTGTTTGTTTAAAATCTCCCCTACACACAGTGTCACCGTGCTGTCTGGTGTTCTAAGCAGAAGAGAGATATCCAAGTGTTAGATGAACACTGTTCAAACATGAGTTGGAGCAAAGCTGACCGTGAACCCGGTGTGCACTTCACAATACATATTTGGTAATGGAAATAAGCATGCAAAAATTGCCTGTGTGAGTGACTGTGTGTGTTGTGGCTAGAGGCTCACGGGAATCTTTCCCTGGGTTTCCCCTCTGAGCAGTGACTCAGGATTTACACCTTCATTATTTGTGAAGACTTAGGAGAATATAACTACCAAAAATAATTGTGCCGACTGCATTTGTTTATTTAAGAGCTCACTCGGTACTATGAAGAAGAGGACCACATTGTCTGTCACACTTCATAGTATGCAATGACGTCCCTCTATTGTCAGATGGTGGATTGCTGACCCTTTGTGCTTCAGTTCTGGAAAGTCCTGGAGAAATTCTCTCTGCTCTCTTGTTGAAACCAATGGGATCAAACCACATATGCCCTTGCCTGACGTCACAGCGCAAACCCAAACCAGCCTTCTTCCTCTCTTGCAACAAAAGCCAACCTTGTTCCCCCCCCCCCCCCCGAGACTCCAGGAATGTAGCAATGAATTTTTTCACCTCTCTGTGGCTGGCGGGTGCAATCACTGATACCAAATTTGGAAGGCAGCTCCTTGTCCTGGTGATAACATACTAAGGCACATTCATTTTGTCTTAATGATCTTCCCTATCCCGGCATGAAGGAGCTCTGTAATCCTAGCATTTGATGGGTAAAGTGTGCAGAGGCAGAAGACTCACTACCTGCATGAGGCTAGCAGGATCAACATAGTGAGTTCCAGAAATACCTTGGTAAAAATAATCATATAGTGCTGGAGAGATGGCTCAGCAGTTAAGGCACTTGCCTCCAGTGCCTAAGGCCCTGGGTTCAATTCCCCAGGACCCACATAAGCCAGATCCACAAGGTGGTGGCTCTGGTGCGCTCTCTCTCTCTCTCTCTCTCTCTCTCTCTCTCTCTCTCTCTCTCTCTCTCTCTCTCTGCTTTTATTTTAAAAATAAAATATTTTTAAAAAATAATCACACATAATATGTTCATTTATACAGTAGAACAATACTAATATCCAGGGACAAGGTATGTATAAAAATACACTTCAAAGAAGGAATCGGAATGGTATATGGCGAGGTGAACAGGAGCCTATGATAGTTCCATAGGAATTAGCAAATGGAGAATATTTCTTGAACGTGGGCCCAAGACACTGCATTCACGTAGCACAATACAACGATGGCTTTCAGCTTCCTTCTGTTTTTATTTGCTGCGCTATATCTTTTCTGCCTCTGACGTTTTGTTTTTTACCCTGTCATGAAGTCAGGTGGAATTTATAGCCATTTTACAAGTTCCCCACAACAACAAGTATTTATCAAGGCGAAGACCTGGAAAATAGCCAGGGTGTTGCCATCAAACCAGGGGACATTCAAATTACAGGACTTCGAAACTAAACTATCTAAACACACGTAGGCCTTTGTAGGGCTCTTCAAGAAACACATTGCTGCCCTAGGCATGGATTTCACCAGGGCTACAAACACACACAAAGAGACATGGAGGTATGAACCGTCCTGAGATACTTTACCGTGTATAGGCCAATCCCTTCTGTCTCCCCAGATGATCAAGGAATTCTACCACTCAGAACTCACTCCAAATCATCAACCCCGCCTACTGCTGGAAGAGAGCAGGTGCCAGAGTCCTCACTGTACAAATCCCTCTGCATCACCCAGAAGAAGGCTATACGGTTTCTATTTTCATCAAATCACCTGGCATGTGCCATTGGAGAGGACGATTAAGAGTTTGTTAAACAAGGAAAACAACACCTCTCCAGATGCATCATTTAAAACACAGGAATGAAGACCATCATTCTCCAATATTTTGGAAAGAAAGATTGCTCAAACTGGATGGTACCGCTCACGGAGGGAGCAGGGAGGTCCAGGGCTGCCTTTCTCCCCAGCATGGCTGCTTCCCCGGCTAACTGCAACACATTAGAGCATTTATTTTGCATATTTTATTCAACTTGCACTCGGAATAAAGATTTCAGTGTTGTAAATCAAAACACTTAAGCACTAGATTTGAGCATGGACAAGAAGCCTGGTGTGCGTTCTTTCTTTCTCCTTTTTTTTTTTCACATTGATATAAATAATTTACCGGTGGCTGGGACCAGGGGTTGTCAGACGGATCAATTATTCACAGGCTTAGACTCTCTCCCCTACCACTCAGGGCCCCTCTTGCCAGTCAATGCCCACTACTTGCTCAATAGGTTACACTATGCTCGTGAGGATTTTATGTTTTTGAACCTAATTTGGTTTAGCCTCATGCTTAAGCCGTTCCCCTCCCCCATCCCTTACCCCTCATTCATAACAAGGCATATTCCTCCTTGGAATATGCTGAAGCAAAGTGTAAGCATAGGTTTTCATTTAAAAGTATGTTTAACGAGACACTTATAGATTTCAGGTTTGCCAAAAGGTGTGGGATACAGAAAGTTTTATTTTTTTATATGAAATGAAAATGTTAAACAACTCCATGTATTTCACAATTATAGCCTCATCTATAAAGTACCTACAATAGTTGTCTGTTTGAAGTTGAAAATATAGATCAAAGAGATGGAGAGACTGTGGTAATCTCCAAATATTGTTTCCCTAAAGCCAACCCTTTTGTCTATGTTAGTGGTGCCCCGATGCCCTTGAACTCCCCCAAGACAGGCGCTTCAGGCCATGTGCACAAATAATGTCATCGTCTTTGCCAGAGATTCATGTTCAAGGGATGCAACTTAGCCATTAGACATTGGATGACATCTTTGAGAGGTTATAGAGAATTTTATCAGAAAAGAACTGAAAAGAAAGTTTCTCTTCCAGCTTTTTATGTTGTTGTGTGAAGGTGTGAGTTCTGAGATGTGATTTATGACCAGATGGGCAAACAAGAGTATGGGGGTGAGCTGAGGATTAGAATTTAGATAATGCCCAGCAGAAATTCCAATGCACCCCAAAATGTAAGCAGTACCCGAAGTCTTGTCTACAAAGTTAAAGAATTAAAATCATAGACAACCAGATATTAAGGTATAGTGGGAGACTTTATTATTTAAGGGAACATGGGGAGTTACTGAGTTCTCCAGCAACCAGTGTGGGGAGAAAACGAGGGGAGTTTTAACAGAATTTATGCTGTTCAGCTAAACAAGCAGGAAGGGGAAAGATCATGAGAAGGCAAGATTCAGGTGGAAGAGAAATCCAGCCCCTCGCCACAGGCTGTGGTGTGGGGCTGGGTAGACCTTACCTGTCCCTAGAGAGTCAGAGGTCCTTCTTCTAGGCCATGTGCGTGAGGAAGAGACAGAATTATCTGTTCAGCATTATTTCCTGCCCCAGTGAGCAGGGAGACAGGTTGTTGGTTCATACCTGACCAATCAGTTTTAGTGCCTAGGTTTGAGCTCTAGCTAGACACCTCCCACTCAAGGGGAGGGGTCTATGGAACTGCCTGAAACTGTCACACAAAGACATAGAAACCAACTCCAGGAGGAGGACCCAGTATTCAGCAAGGAACCTTACCTGCTGATTCTTCCCTTAGGTTGTGATTTCATCATCTCTCTGAATGTAACATGAATAATTTTCCTTTTAGCTCAAAATATTTTAGTACAAGCTTTAAATGGTTTAATAGGAGGTCATCCTTAAAAATACGTAGACTAAGCAGTGTATCAACAACATACATAATTTAGGAAACACAATATCCAAAGCCAGATTTCCATGACTTTAAACCCATCGTGTCAATAACTTCTCATATCACGGTAGCATAAAATATCTCATCATTGTCAAGCAGGCAAAATGCCCATGTTATGTTCCTCAGCAACATGAAAGCCTAATTCTATAAAAGATGAATAATAAGAAAAATAGGAAATATGTCTGGTTATATGATCACTATAAAGGACATATTTATTCTGTTTAACATTTCTTACAAATAATGCTGTTACTGATTTAAAGGGGCATTAAAGATTTCACTTGGTACTCACTTTTGCCCTCTAGTTCTAGCTCGGCACCCAGTCTTTATTCTGGTTTCTAGCTGTCCATTGGAAGCTGTGCTGAATTCTTTCTGAGTACAAGTTTCTCAGCAACAGCACCACCACCATCATTACCAGTACTTTTCTACATACTTTCATCTTTTCCTGTCCTGTGTCCAGTGAAAAATGAAAAAATACTCTTGGGAAAACTCCTTTGGCATCTGTGATTTTGGCATGCATTATCGAATTCATCTCCCAAAGTAACTTCTGGAGGAAAGCAGAAGTCATATACCAAAGTCCCCACACTTCATGTCTAAACCCTTTTCTTTTCAGCACAGTGTTGGCACCATGCCTCACCCCTAAATACTGCAGAATGCCGAGATGTCACATGTTCTTGTCTCACTAATCATTTTCCCTTCATACTTGATGGTGACTTCTGTCCAGCATATGTTGACTATCACCCCATCTGTTTGGGGGTGTGGTTCTCTGTTTCCTTGGGTCCAGATAAGCACAGTTAAGTAAATAGTATTTAAAATGCCTCTATTTCTCTCTCACAATTATTTATATTCATAAAATATTTGCTGAGATATGTATCTCAGAGTATGTATTCTAAAATCAAACAAAACTCAAAGTAAATATGCAAATAACGTATTGTATGCACCAGTAAGTATTGTTCTAAGTGCTTCAATTCTATTGATAGATGATTTACACAATAGCCCAATACATCATAAGTAATTCATTTTACTGTGCTCACTTTTTTTTTACAAAAATAAACCATCATTAAATAATTCATCAGATGGAGTGATCTTCTCGTTGCTGGGACAGACACCCGACCAGAAGCAGCTGATGGAGGAAAGGGTTTACCTTCGGCTTACAGATTCCAGGGGAAGTTCCATCATGGCAGGAGAAGCTGCTGGTGTCATCATGCATCCACAGCAGAGAGAGAAAAGCCAACACCAGCCATCACAAGCTGCCTTACATACCTTAGGGCTGCACTCGAGATCCATGCTAAGTGACACACCTCCTTCAGAAGGGCTCCACCTGCTTAATCTAATCAAAATACCTAAGGCCATGGGGACATTGCATTCAAACCATCCCATTATCTAAAATCACTCAACTAGAAATTTAGAAAAGCAGAATTTCTGTGCAGTAATTTGAAAGTTCATGAGTAGTAGAATGGGGGTGGATAAATGGTTCAGTGGTTAAGGAGCTGCATGCAAAGCCTAAAGACCCAGGTTTGATTCCCAAGAACCCATGTAAATCCAGATGCACAGAGTGTACAGAGTGGCTCACATATCTGGAGTCCATTTGCAGTGACTGGGGGCCCTGACCTACTCAATTCTCTCTCTCTCTCTCTCTCTCTCTCTCTCTCTCTCTCTCTCTCTCTCTCTCTCTCTCTCTCTCTCTCCCCTCTCCTCTCCATCTTTCTCTGCTTGCAAATGAATAAATATTTTTTTAGGACTGGAGAGAAGGCACAGTGGTTATGGCTCTTGCCTGCAATGCCTAATGACCTGAGTTTGATCACCCATTACCAAGGTAAAGCCAGATGCACAGTGTCACATGCATCTGGAGTTTGCTTCTTTCTATCTGCATGGAAATAAATTAAAATATTTTTAAATATTTTTAAATACAAAAAAAACTAGACTGGAGTCTGCTTATGTAAACATTCATTGGTTACACATGAGTTAAGCTGAACTCATTCTTCATAGTACTAAGTGTTGGCTTAGCTTGGAATCTACTTCATTTAGGAAGGAGAACACATCTCAAAATCACTTATAAATATTGAATATTGTCAAAGGCTTGAAAAGAATCAGTTTATTTATCACTGTGATGCAAAGCATTTGAAGTCTCTTTCCCCTTCTACTGGCTAGTTGCAGATTACAAAGTCCTATTTAATGGTAAAGATAAATGATAAAGGTGTGTGAATCTTTGTGGGTCTTTCGTGGAGAAAAAAAGTCAACTATTAGAATATTTACATCTGACTTTTATTTAAATATCTAAGAGTCAACTACTGCGTTTAGTCTTTATTTGATTGTGACGTTTCTGTGAGTGATGCAAGTATGTGTTGAGTGCTAGAAATTGTGTGTGTTTTCGATCTCCCGATCCATGCTATATCATGAGAGGCACATACTTTTATTTCCATTAAAACTAGAGTTCAGAGAGATTGATCTGCTTGACTCAGGAGGCAGAATGTGGAGGCTTGAATGTGAATCCCCTCCAGGGGCTCAGGAGATGGACCAGTAGTGCCCAGCTGGTGGTGCTTTTCGGGAAGGTAGTGGCCTTCCTTGGAGGTGTAAGTGGCTCCCTGGGGGCTGGCTTTGAACTTCAATAGTCCAGTCCAGGTTGTCTTTCACTGGAAGCTTCCTGACTTTGGTGCAATGTGAGCAAAGCTCATTGCACTTTCATACCTGAGAGACTGCAACCCTCTTGAAACTACAAGCCAAAATAAACCCTTCTTTTCTTAAATTGTATCTTAAGCATTTGATCCCAGAAAGAGGAAAAGTAGTTAATACAACGAAGGTTGTACAACTTGAGAAGCTCTGAATCCACAATGTTACTGCAATATGGTGTCTCTAATGTCCATCTTGCCTTTCATCTGAGAACATGTTCCTAATGTCGTGGAGGTAAGACACAGCTGATCCCCTTCGTCCTGTTTAGATGTGGAGAGGAGGATGAGAGCTGCTTTACTCATGTTGCAATAACGAATAAGAGGCCAAAACCTTTGTAGACAAGAAAGGATCAATTCCAAAGACAACTAACACTCTAACTTTTATATGCATGTGTGCATGGCTGTGTGCATGTGCACGTGTGTGTGGCTGTGTCCATGTGTGTGTGTGTGTGTGTGTGTGTGTGTGTGTGTGTGTGTGTGTGTGTGGCTGTGTGCATGTTCTTGTGTGTGCTATGTGCACGTGCAATTGTGCATGTGACTGTCTGCATGTTAATGTGTGTGTATGGCTGTGTGCATGTCCGTGTGTGTGTGTGGCTGTGTGCATATTCTTGTGTGTGCTGTGTGCACGTGCAATTGTGTATGTGACTGCATGTTAATGTGTGTGTATGGCTGAGTGTATGTCCGTGTGTGTGTGTGTGTGTGTGTGTGTGTGTGTGTGTGTGTGTGTGGCTATGTGCATGCTCATGTGGTCTCATATGTGTTTGTGTGCATACAGAGGCCAGAGGTCAATGTTATGTGTCTTTCTCGGTGGCTGACTTGGACTCACAGATCACTGATTTGGATAGACTATTTAGTTAGCATGATCCAGGGGTCTCCCATGCCCATCTCTCAAGCAGACAGACATTTGTGTGGGTGCCTGGGATCTTAAGTGAGGTCCTCGTGCTGTGTGGCTACGGCTTTATCCACCGAGCCATCTCTCCAGCCTCTCTGTAATCTTTTTTTATTATAAAATAGGGTTAGATATTTTGTAGTTTAGAGCTGAAACTATAACATAGAAACTATCATGCATGAATTATAGAAAATATAATCTATACCACTATAAGCTAACATCTTATCACAGTATAGGCTTAAAAGTACTCTATTATTAATATTTAAACCTTTTCATTATATTTACCACAAAGTTGGACATTTTCTGTGTTGTATCTTTACAGAAAGAGCTTAGCTTCTTAAGTTTAAAAAATTACTTGTTATTTATTGTTTATTAATATTTACTTGTGAACTTTTGTCTAGTGGAAGTTTAGAGAAAACAAAGAAATGAGGTAATCTTTGAGATAGGGAAAAAACAAACAAATACTGAAAAATTTCATGTTCAAAATACTAACTCAGAGAAGTTATAAAGTTCAACAGAGGCAGCACAGAACCCTTCCTGTGTGCTTTCCTGATGTGCAGTTTTAGGTTCTCTCCTTTTCCATCATCTCTCATATATATAATATGAGGTACCAGTGACCGTGGACAGTTTGCTGACCATAAGCTCAAGCTGTCATCAACAGCATTGAAAGTTCTCCATAGAGAACTGTTGGTTTCCTTATTTTCCTCATCTAATCATGAGAGTGGCCTTGTAATGGCCAAGTGTCTCTCATGAAGACTCCATATCACAAGTTCAAATGATTTCATGAAGATTGCTCTGTTTTCCAATTTCCTTTGCGTAAAGACTGTATGGCAAGTAGAATTTGTCTTAGAGTATGTTCATTTACTTAACCTTCTTTTAATTTTGAATCTATCTTAGCTTTAAAAATACTTTTTAACTTCAGGGAAAGAGAGAAAAGGAACATGGGCTGATAATAGCATCAATGCTAAGTAACTCTCTAGTCGATCCCTAAAGTTATTTTAAACTATGGCACCAAAGCTGCTGGAATGAAACTCCACTGTAAATTGACAACTTTCAAACAAAATTACTGTTTCTAGAGATTATATGTTTTATGTAAAATCCACTTTTAATTCTATGGCTTATCCTTCTAGGGTAAAGGTTATTCTATCCACATGGAGTATGAGAGAAGTTAAATGACCCTATAGTCTCTTTGAAATTGTCCCTGCTTTTAAAATAGAAACTAGCCCCTCAAATGCCTAAGGTATTGGGACAAACATAATGAAATGTTTGGAACCATTGGAAAATGGCTGATTTACTGGATTGAACAATATAAAAACCTTTATATTGTAGTAGTATAGCTGCATATAGTTTGCATGTACAGGTGTGTGTATGTGTGTGTGTTTTAGTAAACACATTTCAAACAATCTCAAAGATCAGAGCAAATTAAATTTGCATCTAAAAACAGTGAGGAGCAGATAATCGCCTTTCTCAAAGTGCCCATAAATTTTAGAGTATAACATAATTACACACTATTTATAAAGCACTTTAAAATATTTATTTACTTATTTGCAAACAGAGAGACAGAATTATATAAGCACACCAGGGCCTCCTGCCACTCACTGCAAATGAACTCCAGATGCATGCATCTCTTAGTACATCTGGCTTTATATGGGTATTGGCGAATTGAACCCAGATCATTAGGCTTTTCCGACAAGTGCCTTAACCACTGAGCAATCTCTCCAGCCCTTAGACACAAAGACAAAAAACTAGCTACCTCTTGTAAATCCGTAACCCCTATCCCATGGACTGGTCCAGCCAGCCCAATGAGGATGGTCCCCAGCTGGTAGGGAACAGGGAAGATGGAAATGGGGATACCATTGCAAGACTTGTTCATGCAATGTTTCTAATTATTGACAATAAATATAAAAAAGATACTGTAATTATTATGTGTTTATTTATCTCTATGTCATAATTTTGGTATACTGAGAATTTAGACATCTAGTATTCAGTTTTTTAAATTATTCATATATTTTTCTTTTAATCATTAGGGAATGGCTTCTCCTTAATTATGCAGATGAAACTGTTACTTTATAGGACTATTTCTGAAGGGAATATGCAGGCCCCTGAGAATGTTGGGATCACTGTGTTGGTTTCATATTTATCATTTGTGAACCTGGAAGGAAACTAGAAACTTCACAAGTTTGGCCAGGAATATCAATCACCACACAGTCTCTTGCTAACTCATTCTCTCTCTCTCTCTTTTTTCTCTTCTCTCGTCTTTTTTTCCTTTTCTTAGTAGCTGATGACATAATTTGTAAATCTTTCCCTGAAAAAGGAGAGCTACTTTGTTTACCATTTTGTAAAATATTTATTTGTGGAATAATGATCACTATAATAAGTCACGTGTGAAACACTTTAGAAATGGCAAAGAATATTCAAATTCTGCTGTTATATCCATGCATTATATTCAGGAAGATGATCGCAGGGATACTTCATACATGATAAAATTGAGACCAGGATTGCATAACATACTTGAGCAAATTCAAGCAATGAGTCAGTAGGTGGTGGGGAAAAGAATCAAAGAAACAAGTTTTTACAGCTGAATTGAGGCCTAGTTGATTATGAAGTATATTGGGTAAATGAACATATATAATTTGATCAGTTCCCATCTAGAACATGCCCACACTCAGGAAAAGAACCATGAGATGCCTGGTGCTCCTTCCTAGTTTCCTGTGTCTCTTCACCCACCCCTGACACATTGCTCCTTCCTGTCAAGGTGTCTTATCACTTTGAATTTATTTGCAAATTATAAAATAATTATATTTATAAGTTTTTCAATGCATACATACTAATGGGATCACATACTTAAGATAGATGGTTTAAATGCCCAAGAAATGTTAGGTGGAATTTATTAAGTTTATTAATAAGAGAAGAAAATTCAGATAAATACCAACCACATTTTTCTGTAAAAGACTGTATGTAGGAATCTTCTCTAAAGCTCTGTTTGCCTCCATTTCCTACTCTTTTTATTCTTTCCCTTTGTCCTCACTCCTTCCCTCCCCACCCAAGAAATAGTTCTCTATCTGCATTTGTGTCTTATGTATAAAGACATGTGTGTGTGTGTGTGTGTGTGTGTGTGTGTGTGTGTGTGTGGCGCGCGCGCACGTACATAGGGTATCTGTGTAAGAGAGAAAATGTGATTTTTTCTTTTCTCCCATCACCCTCCCTGGTTACATGATATCCCATGCCTTCATATAGTAATCCTTCTAGTTTTTTATCATATACACACATACATAGAAATACAGATTCAATATGTTTTTAATCTAGACTCTTCATATCAGAGAGAACCCGTTGTCTTTCTGAGCCTGGCTTATTTCACTAAACATGATGACCTCAAGTCCTACTTTCTTGCAAATGATATAATTTTATTTTTCCTTACAGTAGAATAAAATTCCACTGTATATATAAACATATATATTATATATATATTCCACTATATATATATACATCTGTTGATTGACACCCAGTCTGATTTCATTGTTTAGCTCTTGCTTGTGAATAGTGCAGAAATAAATATAAATGTGCAATTAACTCAGATTTAGGTCAGTTTGATTATATACTCTGGAGTGACATATTTGGATTATACATTTAATTTTTTGAGAAAATACCATGCTGATTTCCACAGTGGTTGCACTAGTTTACAAGTGTATTATTTGATCTCTTCCATTCCCCTTGATGGCAAGGGTGAGATGATGTCAATATTACAGATTTACTTGGCTTCACTCTAATGGCTGAGGATGTTTGCATGCCTTCATACATTTGCTGGCCATTATCTTCTATTCAATTCATTAACCCTCTTATTGATTAGAGGATAGGGGAGTTCCTGTTTAATTTTTTCAGTTGTCTAGATATTAAAAATATTAATCATCTGTCAGATGCATGGTTTGATTTGATTTTTATTCCTATTTTGTAGGGTATCTCTTCATTCTAGTAATTGTTTCATCACAGAGACTTTTAATTCTGTGTAATCCCATTTGTCACTCTAGGCTAATATTTTCTTAGCTGTTGCAGTTTTTCTCAGAAAGTCCTTGCATATGTCAATATCTTGAGGTGTTTTTCTAGCAGGTTCAATGTTTGAGACAGTCTATTAAGGCCTTTTATCTGTTTTTGATTGATTTTTGTATAAGGAAGGTCATAAATGGAAAACTAGATTCATTTTTCCTCAGGTAGATATTCCGTCTTTCTAGCTCTACATTAAAGAAGCAATTCTTTCTCTGTTGTTTAATTTTGACAAGTTGGCCAAAAAAAATCATGTGGTTATAGCTGCAAGGAATTCCTTCTTCCTCCTCTGTTCAACTCCATTGGTATACATGTCTATTTCTGTGTCATTACCATGATTTTTGGTTAACAAGGCTTTGTGAAAATTGATTTATTTCATTCTCTCAACAATCAAATACATTTGGTAGAGATGAGGTAATGGGTGGGTAATGTACACGATCAAGACAATACAACAGGGGCATTCTGGCCAGGGTTTGAGTGCAGAAATTGTATTTTAAAAAATGAATACTATGGCTAGGTTTGCAGTCTGAACACTTGGGTGGTGAAGGAAGAAGGAACTGGAATTCATAATCATCCCTGGTTACATAGGGTGTTTGAGGGCAGCCTGAACTACACGAGACTATCTCAAAACACCAAAATAAGTAAGTGAATAAATTAATAAGTATAGTTATTCTTTGATTTGGTGATTACAGAACATTTGTCATAAGTCATAGTTAAGATAACATCATGCTTTATACAGTTTTCTCCCCGTGGAACAGTAGCATAATAGGCATAAGTATAGAAAATTGATGGAGATGAAGAGTCCCAAGCGGGAGAAAAGCAGATCACTCACACAGGATAAAACTGAGCAGAAACCAGCCTTTGCTCTTAAGTGACTTGATTTCAAGGAACACGTGTGAATTCAATGCACTTTAATTAAGGATGGCATTCCAAAAATATTTTGACTTTCCATAGCTTATTTTAAAAATGTTTTGCTGGCAATTTTCATACCTATATGATGTGTTTTGATTACAATTCCCCCTGTAACTTCTCTCCCCACCCCCTTGCCCACATCCCTCTAGTGACACCGTCTTTTCAACTAGTCCCTCTTCTACTCTGGGGTCTTTGGCCCTCCTCAATCATGCCTGAAAGGGACTCAGTGTTTTAAAGGTCTTGTCAGGTAACAGCAGTCACTGTAATGCATGAATACAATGGTCACTTCATGTCTAGAAAATAGCATTCCACAGCACTCTTCCCCATCCTCAGACACAGATTTTGTTGTTGGCACGTTCATTAGTTTATTTGCATTTTTAAAAGTTTTTGAATGTGTGTGGTTGTGTGTGTGTGCACATGCATGTGTGTGTGACTGTGTGTGTTCTCTGTATTTATGTAAGTGTGGTTTCTGCATACACAGGACACATGGTGCATGTTGAAGTTCATGGGTTCCTTTGAGGTGTGTCAGCCGGAGTTTTCTTCCAAACAGACTTTGTTGCTCTGAAAAAGTGTTTGGCTTCTCAATCATAGATTCTCCAGGCTTCCCTTCATTTTTTACTGGGTCATACAGATCACAGGTATTGTGTGGTGATGACACAGTTTTGTTGAGAAACAGACTGCAATTTTTGTTATTTGATTACAGTTTGGCAGTCAGGTAGGCAGTCAGTTAGTCAGGCAGTTTATGTTATCAGCATTAACAATTATCAGATATCTTAACATTAGCTATAATAAAGAAAAACCTCAAGCCAGGTGTGTTGGTGCACACCTTTGATCCCAGCCCTGAGAAGGCAGAGGTAGAAGGATCACCGTGAGTTCAAGGCCACCCTGAGACTACATAGTAAATTCCAAGTCAGCCTGGGCTAAAGTGACACCCTATCACAAAAGAAAGAAAAAAGAAAGAAAGAAGAAAGAAAGAAAGAAAGAAAGAAAGAAAGAAAGAAAGAAAGAAAGAAAGAAGAGAGAAAGAAAGAAGAGAGAAAAAAAGAAAGAGAAAGAGAGAAATAAGGAAAGAAAGAAAGAAACAAAGGAAGAAAGAAAGGCTCTTTCTGGGCCTAGAAAGATGGAGACGTTTAGTGGTTAAGGCAGTCCCATTCCTCAACAAATAGGAAAAGACAAAGGCACAAAGTCATGAATGCATCTGGAGTTCATTTGCAGTGGCTAATGGCCGTGGTGCAGATGTAGTCTCTTTCTCTCCCTGTCTCTCTGCCTGTGTCTGTCTGCTTGCAAATACACGACTAAGCCTCTCTTTTTGTCCTCGCCCTACACAAGAGATGCTATACATTCTACCCTGTACAAGTTGGACTGCAATGCAATTCTCTTTGCTGCTTTCCTCCTCCTGAACTTCTGACACTCTCATTCACTATCAGAAGAGCTGACTCTAGGCATGAGGCAATCTTTAAGCTAAAGATCAATTCAAGCTGGCTGCACAGAGAACTTGTCTCTGCCTCGAGTGTGGACATGCCTTTTCTGGAGATCACCCTTTCGGAAAAAGCCAGGAGAGAGTCTGAGCCACATGAATGACCATAATCACAACACCAGGGAAAACTGGTTCTTTCAGAGTTTCAGATCCAGGAGTAAACAGCATCACAGAATTCCAGGTCTTTACTCATGGGAGAGAGGAGCAGAAGCATAGGATACAGTTTTCAGGATAGAATTGGGAGAAAGGAATTGGCAGAGTATATGGAAAAATGGAACATTTTTAGAGTACATGGAATTCAACTGTCTATAGCCTCCATGAGAAGAAGGACTTTTCAGATTTGCCTATGAAAACTAAAATTGGTAAATTATGTGTTAAATGAGTTTTTAAGTTTACAATTAGCCAATCAAGAAAACATATGGCATATACAGTTCTAAGGATGATTGATCATAACAAAGAATGTAATCCACTGGGCCTACATAGCAGTCTGAGAATCCGTAGGTTAGAGCCTCTGTGTTCTCTTATCTTTGGGCATTGCATAATCGATTCTTGTCCTCATTATGGTGCTGGTTATAATCAGACACCTTTGCCCATTCCACTTGAAGTCTGTCCATGGAACCAACAAATAATCTATTAAACTACAAAACAAATCAGCAAGCCCCATAGCTTTTGATCTGAGAATTTCATAATTCCTATTCAAGTTTGAAAATCTGAGAAATCTGCAGTTCTAGTTCCTATAAACACCAAGCTAAGATGACCTACCTTGTCAGAAAAAATAATGTGATTCTCTAGAATATTTCATTTGAGCAAAATGAAGATGTGATAAACAGTTAACTGAAAAAGGGAGATTGATTGCAGGCTTTAGTTGGTGAGAGTGAAATAAGATTAGTCTCCACTGGAAAACCTGGACCCCCAGCTGGATAAAAAGTGGAGGGAGAATCGCAGGAGGCAGAGTGATGAGTTTGTTTTGACACTGTGGTAAGATCTTTCACACTTTACCTCACACCTCTTTTATTGAGGAGGCACCCCTTGCTGTGTGTTTCTCTGTGTAAACTAAAGATACTTTTGCTTAATTTGCAATGGACCTAAAGAGGGCATCCAATTCCTTTAACAATGTTAACAAATGAACCAGTGCAGAAAATGAAGACTGCGCCATGCTTTCTCTGTGTGCGAATGACCACTGGCTCAGATCTTCCCTAGCATTTGTAAGGGCACTCTGGCACGGAATGTCCTCGTAGGATCCTGTTTAGGGATGAAATAGGCTTTGGTGAAGAGAAAACAGGGACTATCTAGAATAGCAAGTAAGTCAACATTGAGTTTTTAAACCCATTCAGTTCCCTACTATCAGCTTTTCTAATGCCTGATCAATTCCCCGCCAAGGTGAGATGACCTCATACAATCTGCTGACCTCCCATTGGTAAGGGGCTTGGTGGTGCTGCACAGGAAAAAGGAAGGAGGATTAAGTGGTCAAAGAAAGAGATATGGCATCAGGCATGGTGACATATGCTTGGACTTTCAGCAAGTGGAAGCTGAGGCAGGAGGATCATGAGATTGAGTTTAACCTGGCATGCACAGTGACACCCAACCAAGAGAGGATGTGGGGAGACAAAAGGATAAAAAAATGAAAGAAAGGAAGCAATGACAAAAAATGAGAAGGGAAAAATTAGCTTATATAGGATGAGAAATGATTAAAGGATCTTATTAGAGATTAAATCACAGGCTTTCTGTTCTTTATTCTTAAGGAAACTTCAGAAATATTTATTCTCAGTTTCTTCATATATGGATATTCTTCATATATTCTTCATATATGGATATTCTTCATATATGGATATTCTCAGTTTCTCCAGGTATATACGGATATACATCCTGGGATTGTTGTAAGAATCAAATATAATGATGAGGAGGCAGCAATTATGCCTTATAAGGAATATAAAATTCAAACTCCAAGTTTTCATCTTCCCTACCCTGAAGCATGGACTGAATTCAGTTTCACAATTAACATGATTCAAAATAAATATGTTAACAACATACATACATGGATACATGGCTACACACATACATGGATACATATATAAATAAATATAAAATATATGATGGAAAAACCAAGGTTCCCTGTGAGCAATTAGGAAGACAGAAGATGCTTGAGCTAAGACCCACAGCTACCACAGACTCCATGTAGTATGTGCTCCCAAGACCCTTAGCTACCATAGACTCCATGTAGTATCTGCTCCTGCCAATAGACGCCTGTGCTCCTGAGGATAGACGAAATGAAGGCTGATGGCAGAATTTAGTATGTAAATGACTCTTTCTTGAACATTTGAAATGGAAACGACTTTAAGCAGGTCGTTGTCTGTCCATTGGACCTTGGCAGTGTACATGTAATGACGCCGATTATTTAATTGAATGTGTGGACGCGGATTCCATAACCATGCCAAATGACTACAGTTTACAACTGATCCTAACTGAAATAGCATGATAGTCCTGCACATATTTTATTGAATGACGATGAGGAGGCCATACAGAATAGTCTGTTCCTGTCTGTGGCCACCTTCATCCTCACAACTGCTCGCTCTCTCCAGCGTCAGACAGCCGTGAGGACAGGTCTCCCATAGCACGTCTGCTTCAGGAGCCTTGCAAGGGTTCACATGGTGTGGAGAAGGACATCGTGATAGGATAGAAGAATGTGTTAAAGACAGGGCGACAAAGCCAAAAGTAGACATGGTGGCTTCCTCATAGATTATCGAAAAGGTTAAGTTGTGTATAAACACTTCCCTTTCCTCTTCATTCATTCCAGCTTTTGCCTTTCAGCTTAATACTTTGAAATCGTAAGACTTTTCAGGTCACATTTCCTTTCGTGCTTTCTAAATTTGAGAACAATTGAAAAATAAAATATGTCAAAGTCTTTATGACTCCAATAATTTGGATTTAAGGTAATCATAGTATACACAGGGATAGGTGTACCTAAGTGTACACAGTTTTGAATGTTTAGAGTCTAATGTTTAGGGAAGCAACATCACCTGAGAATTATTGGCATTCTCAAAATTATTGAAGTGGCTTTAAAATCATTCATAACATTAAAAGCCCTTTTACTGGCTTTCATTTCTTTATCACATAACAAATTCCCACTTATTACAGTGCCTTTATATTTTAAGTTTGTTATGCAAAGGAGTTCTATTTCAAACAGTTCTTTTCTCACTAACTAATCTCACTGTACTTAGAAGTATATAATTACATGTAAGCTGTCTTGAAAATTACAAAATAGAATATTTTAGCAAACGTTTTAATTGCAGAACTTTAGCTAAGTCACTTTGCACTTCCCAGGGAATGAAGATCAGTGTTCACTGTACGTTTGTGCTCGCCTTATCCGTGGGCTAGTTTTGGTCAGCATTACTCTGATGATAGGAGCTTCCTGAACAGAACATTTATGATAACCCCTGTTGCACAGCCTGCTTCCTGGGACTGGGGTGCTGTTCCCCACCTCATCTCATCCTGTGAGGCTCCGCACGAGATGCTGCATGTTCTCTCTTATCTGTGGATTCTAGTTTCACAGCTTTAGATTTGCTTGTAAAGGTGGAGTGAGGCAGTGGAGACCAGTAAGCTAAAAGACCAAGGGAGGAAAAAGGAAAAAGAGCTTAAAGGGAGGGGCTAGTGGAGCACAGGTGATATGAGAGGAGAGAGAGAGAGAGGGCAGGAGAGAAGGGGGTAGGGGACAGTGTTAATCCAAACTGATGACATGTGAAAGAGCCATTAAGAAACCTACTTCTTCATTAGCTAATTCAAATTTATAATTTAAAGAAAATTTTTGAACAGAATTACTCTTTATGGGTGGCTAATGAGGTTCTGAGAAGCCATATTTTTGTCACAGGAAAATCCCAGATCAAGGATGGGATAGCGCCCAATGAGGGAGTCCCATGAGCCCCCCCCCCCAACAATACAGGCTATTTCCAGAGCTCATCGTTGACCACCAGAACTAAGCTTTGAGATCCCGTTTGAAAACACCACACGCTTCACTTGCAGGACACTAAGAACTCAACCTGGAATGGAGCTGGAGGGCTCTTCCCTGCTGGGTGGCTGCCCTAGTGCTGGGAAGTCTATGCAGGCTACTGGGGTGGGGAGTTATCAGCAATCTTACCACCGTGACCCTACGTGATACACAACTAACCAGCGAGGCAAGATGCACCCAGTGATGCAACGTGGCATTACTTACTTTTTAGTCAATAAAGACTTGCATTGCTTAAACTTCAGTTTCCTTTCTTTTTGTTTCAGACAGGATCTCATTTAACCCACATTAGCCTTGAACACAATAAGTAGTCATGTATTGGCTTTAGATTTCTAAGTAAACTGCTAACTTTGTCTTATGTCACAGCTTCATGAACCCACTCACACATAGGCACCACCACATGAAAATATAGGGGACACACACACACACACACACACACACACACACACACACACCACTGAATTTCTGTCTTGCTTTTGACACTGTTTTCTTTGACAAGTCCCTCATTTTTCAATCAAAATTAAAGTGTCTCTGAAGTTTCAAAATTCAGCTTTCAAAACCAAGATAGAGATGAAAACAGGCACACAGCTGGCTGTCAGGGTTCTTGAAAGAGATCTTTGATGCTCTTCTCTAAAACGTCACTTGCTTGCCTCTCCTCTTTCTTCCCACAGCTTACTGATGAAAAGTTTTGACTGATTCTGAGAGGCATATAATTGGATATTCACTACTATCTATTCAGTAGTAACCTAATCAGTCCTGGAGAAATGTCGATCTATGCCTCCTCCTTGTCTAAGGACCACAGAGTCACAATTACCAAACTCATTCAAGACAGGCCTGGTGGTATTTTCCTGTAATCCCAGAACTCAGGATACTGAGGCAGGAGGTTCACAGTGCTAAGGCCAGAGGGGGTTCATAGAAAGTTCCAGGACAGCCCTGGCTATGTAATGAGACCACTGTGTCTCCATAAATACAATAATTTCCTTGATGTTTCTATTGATCGTGATCCTATACACATACAACAACCATTACATTACACAGGCTTTTCTGGACTCCTGGTTCTACTAAGAGTTATGTACTTTAGAATTCAAGAACTACTTAGGAATCATAAAGTAATCAACATGAAAAAAAACTAAGAAAAAGATGAAAAATTTTCCATAAAAGGAAACAAATAAATCTAATTACAGCACGAATGATTTGTGTTAATTTTAAAGATGTCAAGGGTAAGAATTGAGAACACACAGTATAAGGATATTTTTCTGATTGTGTTATATACTAAACGTTGGACTAAATACCAGTGGGGATCTTGGGGACAATCTCCGAGATCTAAGACAGGCATGTTTGTATTGTGTGACAAATACAGACACATTGAATGTTTTCTGTATCCACTTGCCCAGAATGAATTCCAACCCATATACGTTGAAAGTAGTTGCACTTCCCTCTAAAAATAGTTAAATATAAACAACCCTTCTAGAAGTGAAGGAATCTTAATGAACTTCAAGCACGAAGCAGCAGGCAGTGATGGCGCAAAAATTTCAAGCACAGAGGCTCCACTGAGAGGGGATTTTCATTTGAAATCTGCTTCAGTGGAAAGAGGACATTGGGAGGAAGGAAGGGCCGAAAGAAGAGGCCGCAGTGACTGAGACAGCTGTGGCTCAAAACGAGGCAGGACCCAGCTCTCCATCAGGTACAGGACCCCGTGACCACCTGTATCTCAGGCAAAGGTGCCCCTGACACCTCTACCTCAGGTACATGTCCCTTGACCACCTGTCTCAGCTACAGGCCCCTTAACCAACTCTGTCTCAAGTATGGGTCGCGGTGACCACCTCGACCTCAGGCACAGGTCCCTTGACCACCTATATATCAGGTTTGTTGAGCTCCTGTTCATGGCCTGCTCAGCCATGATGCACTGCCTGAGGTTCTCTGCTCTCTCCAGAGACTCTGTGTCCCCTGACCTTGAACTCTTTGATTATCGCTCTGCCTGTCACCCAGTGTCCCTTAGTCTTGAATGCACAGGTGAGTCAGCATCTTTCCCATCTGCATTTCTTAGGGTGCTTGTGCATTGAGTCATCCTTCCCCTCAAATCCTGCTCACTCCACACTACTGTTTCATTCCTGCGCCCACCTCTGCCCTTGGACAACGGTCTCCTTGGTAGCGTTTTTCCTATTTTTGCTGCCTTTCTCCAGACATGATGACATTTATTAAAACTTCCCACAGTAACAGGGTTTTGCCTCAGGCCTGGGGAAAGCACTCAAGAGCTTTGACAGAATTCTGTCTTGTTGTTGGAATCTCATGAGTCACTTTGGTCAACAGCTCAGTGAGGGAAGGAACCAGTGGTTGGAACCAGGGGTTGTCAGGGTGTTCTAATTAATCACAGGCTTAAACTCTGTCCCCTACTACTCATGGTCCCTTTTGCCAGGCGACACTCACCACTTTCTCAATCGCTTACAGTATGCTCCTAAGGATTTTATGTTTTTGAACCTAATAAGGTTTACCCTCATGTTTAAGCTATTCCCCTCCCCCCACCCCTTACCCCGCATTCATAATGTCACACTTCTTTCTTCTAGTCTGTATATAGAAAACGGTTATCCTGGTTAAATACCACATATGAGGGAGAATATGCGACGTTCTATTCTCTGCTCTTTTGAGTGATCACTTAGTAAGATCTGCTCAAAGTCAGACCATTTTTTTCTAAATTTCGATATTTCCTTTTTTCTTTCAGCTGAGTAAAATTCCATCGTATAAATGTACCACAGTTTCTCTGTCCATTCCTCC